>PITA01035154.1:0-10813 GCA_004023965.1 Spilogale gracilis
GGCGGGACCCTCACGTTCTGGGGCTGCCCACACACACAGGGGACGCTCACGTTCGGGGGCTGCCCACACGCCCGGGGGGGCTGCCCACACGCACGGGGGCGCCCACACGCTCGGGAGCGCCCACACGCACGGGGGCTGCCCACACGCTCGGGGGAGCCCACACACACGGGGGCTGCCCACACGCTCGGGGGAGCCCACACGCTCGGGGGAGCCCACACGCACGGGGGCGCCCACACGCACGGGGGCGCCCACACGGTGTTCTGCTTCTTATAACACTTTCCAGTACCTGACTTATGGAGGCTCCCTCACTCCTTGGTTTGTCTTCTGATATATTACCTTTGATTTACATCTCTGCAATTCCTACCTTGCAAAAAGTGGTCACTTTTCTATTTTCAGAATTGCAGCAATTCTTTTCTCAGATGTCCAGTTAATTTCAGAATGTGTTCAGAATGATTTGATAACTATCTAGCTGAATTCCAGGGACTTTACTCCTCCACCATCTTAACTCCTCCCCCACTCTGTTCTTTCTTTTCTTGTTCTCTTTCTTAGTGATGGATGACCTTCTGTGGTGTTGTGTTTGCCTTTCTTTCTCTTTGTTTTGTGTTTCTATTAAGATTTTGATTTGTGTGTACCATAAAGTTCATATATAACATCCTAAATATATAGAAGTCCATATTAAGTGGATGATCATTTAAGTTTGAACACATTCTAAAAAAAAAAAAACAAACTTTTTACTTTCCCCTCCACATTTTATGTATATGTTTTGTATTTTACATCTCTTTGTTCATTATTTTCTTATGTCTAATTTTGGCCTTTTTTCCACTTAAAGAAGTCCCTTTAATATTTCTTGTAAAGTTGGTTTGTGGTGTTAAACTGCTTTAGCTTTTGTTTGTCTGGGAAACTACCTCTCCCTCAATTTTGAATAATAATCTTGTTCATAAGTTTTTTGTTTTTGCTTTTAATTTTTCTTTCCTTTGAATAAGTTTTTGCTGAAAAATCAGCTGATAGCTTTATGGGGTTTCACTTGTACATAACATTTTCCTTCCCTCTTGGTACTTTTAAAATTCTTTATCTTTAACTGTTGACATTTTAATTATTTTGTATCATGCTGTGGACCCCCTTGGGTTCATCTGGTTTGGAAATCTCTGTGTTTCCTGAACCTGGATGACTATTTCCTTCCCCAGGTTAGAGAAGTTTTCAGGTATTATTTCTTCAAATAAGTTTGGGTGGCTTAGTCATTTAAGCATCTGACACTTGACTTTGGCTCAGGGCATGATCTCAGGGTTGTGGGATCAAGCCCTGCATTGTTCTCCATGCCCAGTGGGGAGTTGGCCTGAGATTCTCTCTGCCCCTCCTTCTATTCATGCCCTCTATAAAATAAATACATAAATCTTTAAAAATATTCTGCCACTTTTTCTCTCTTTTCCTTCTACAACCCCTATAATATGAATATTTTTTTTGCTTAACGTTGCCCAAGAGATTCTTTAACCTATCTTCATTTTTTTTTAAAAAAAATCTTTTTTGTTTTTAGTGTGCAGCTTGGGTGCTTTCCACTACCTTGTCTTCCTGATCACTGGTCTGTTCTTTTGCATCTGCTAACCTACTGTTGATTCCATCTAGTGTATTTTTTATTCCAGTTATTGTATTCTTTCATACTCTGATTAGATTTTTAAAAATATTTTCTATCTCTTTATTGACGTTCTCACTGAGTTCTACTACTCTTCTCTCTAGTCTAGTGAGCATCTTTATGATCCATGCTTTCAACTCTATTAGGCCTATTGCTTATCTCCATTTCATTTAGTTCTTTTCTGAAATTTTGCCTCTTCTTTCATCTGGAACATATTTCTCTGTCTCCCCATTCAGCTTGATTTTCTGTGTTGTTTCTATGAATTAGGTGGAACAGCTACTTCTCCTAAACTTGAAGGAATAGTCTTATGTATGGTCATCCCCTGGGCAGACTGTGTTTGCCGGATGACTTTTCTGGTTGGAGTTGCTATTGGTGTGCAATGCATGTTGGAGGACATCTTGTGCTGGTGGATGTCCAGAGCTGAAGTGGCTACGGACCAGAGACAGTTCAGAGGCTCTCTGTGAAGAGAGTACCCTGAAAAGACAGCTTAAGCTGAAGTGGGTGTAAGCTGGGAGAACCTAAGGCACTATGTACAGAGGGCACCTTGGGAGGATAGCTGAAGCTGCAGTGTGTTTAAGTGGAGTGTTCTAGGGCTCTGTGCATAGAGGGTGCCCTAGTGGGGCAGTTGGAGCTAAAATGAGGCACAGGCCAAGGGATTTCAGGGTGCTCTGCACAAGGAGTGCCTGTCAGGATAGCTGTAGCTGAAGTGGGTTCAGGCTGAGGTGGTCCTGGGGCTCCTTTGTAGGGGGTGTCCTGGGAAGACAACAGAAGCTGAAGTGGGTGCAAGCTGGGGTGTCCTGATATGGGGCAGCTGGAACTGAAGCAGGTGTCAACTGGAAGGCCCCAGAGTGCTGTGCTCCATCCAATTGTACCCTAGCAAAGTATCTGAAGCCAAAGTGGGTCCTGGAGTGTCCAAGGTGCTTTATGCCTGTATACCTTGAGGGGATGGCTGTAGCTGTAGCAAGTGCTGAACAGGAGTGTTCCAGCATGCACCACCCCGCAACTGCCTTAGTGGGATGGCTGGGGCTTGTGTGGGCTAGGGGCTCAGGATTCAGAGGCAGTAGGTCAGTGAGGGTGCTTAGACCTTGCTCTCATTCATGCTATCACGGTGAAAGGGAAGCATAAATTGTGACATTTGCCAGCCTTTCTGACCTGGAGAGAGTTTCAGAAGCTCCTTCACTATTTGGCAGGGCTCTAGGACTCTATCTAATTCAGAGCTCCAGTTCCTTTACACTCTAGTTGTTCTTTTAAACCAAGATTTTTTTCCCCCTGTGCCTCAGGGCATAGGAATCTGCCAGCTTGCCTCTTACTGCTATTCCTACCTACAGCAGTTTGCTGAATCACGGGTGGAGATTCCCTCAGAGATATGGTAATATCTCTATCTTTCTTGCTGTTTTCACTTGTTGTGTAGAAGCTGTTTAGATAGCCCTCACTTCTTCAGGAGGAATTGCTCTTATAAACAGGGGTAGATTTGGTGTGTCCTTGGAGGACAGGGTTTCAGAATCTTCCTACCTTGACATCTTAGACTGGAACCCCTTCAGAAAAATTTTAGCAACTTACCTGCCACCAAAGAGGTTGTTTCCCTGCATTATCATTAACACAAGATATTATCATTAGTCATTGCCAATTTAACAGAAAAAAATACATCTTCCTATTTTGATTTATATTTCTTGATTACTAGTTGAACTTAAAAAGGATATTCATTCAACATCTGTGTCTGTGTGGTTTTGTTTTGTTAAATTCTATGGTCTCATTTGTATCTAGTGTTCTTCAATCCATAGATCCTCTGTTTTACCCTTGGCAGAGAGTAAACTTCCACTATTTTGTGATGATCTTTGCCACAGTTGCTTGACTAGATTTTTGGGAGAGCTATAAAGGTATTTAACTCCTCAACTGAATTTTCAAGCAACCTTAATATTTTTGACCTCATTTCACACCACCACCCTCCTCTTCCTACCTCCAGAGACACCTGGCACTGCCACTTCCCAAGCCTTTTGGTGATTATACAATGTGATTTGCTTTGTTTCTTGACTTTCTTCACTGCCATTTTAAGATTCAAATTTCTCAGGTCTTGCTAGTAAGTTGCTGTTCTCCCTGTTTCCCATATCCCTCCTTTTTGTGTTGGTTAGCTCATCTCCTGATCCTTTTGTCCTTATAGATCATGCCTTAAAAGTATATACTTCACTCTACTGTTATTTCAGTGAGCTTATTGGAGGACATGGAGTTTTAACAGGGAAGTCCTGAATTGAATTTGTATCTTGAAGTTGAAAGTATTTTTTATTGGGCTTTGTAAGGTTGGTAAATACTACAGAGGTCTCATAGATCCAGAAGGGACAGCTGTTTATGCCAAAGAGCCTTGTAGTTGCCCCAGGTCAGTATAAGGAAACCTCCTCTACTGATGAATCTATTATGACTTCTTAGAATATATCTGCACTCACATTTATAAAGGTACCAAACAGTTGGGTTGCTCATGCAAAAAACTTGTGGTTATTTATTTGCATGCAGTCTAATTTATCAAACAGGTACACATTTATTATTTTCACAATTCAGGTTAAACCTCTTAGGAACATCACAAAATATTTAATAATTGACACATGAGCATTGATAATTAGAATGATCACTGCCTGGAATAGGGTCTAGTAGGCCTTCTGCTGGGCCATTACATGCTGGATCATGAGGTGATCTGGGCCACTGGTGAAGAGAGGGGGACACTTTGAGGTCTGAGTGCAGCTGCTATTTGCCTAGTGTGGAAGCATTTTAATACTTTATGATAGATAGGCCACAATGGTATAGATAATCAATTATCATCTTTGAGCCTTTCCCTTTTCCTCCAACCTAATGTGAATTATTTATCCTCCCAAGGATGCTGTAGATGTTAATTTAACCTATGTTTTACCTGTGTTGTCTTTCACTCCTTATTTCCTCTACTCAATATCTTTCCGAACTTTCTACACATGATGGATCCCATCTATTAGATCAGGCCCTCACCAATTCTGAGCCAACCCTGAAGATGGTGGTAGTCTAATCAGTAACATCAGCAATCTAGTGCTTTCCAACAAGAGCCCTGGTTATCTAGGCAATTCTTGAATTGTAACTTCCCCTTCCATCTCCCATTCTTGGCTTTGTTTGTAGGCTGGACTTCTGCCTCAAGTTTCCCTCCCCAGTATTGTTGGTAGCTGATAATTTTTGGTACAACCTACTTCCTTTGATTCCCAGTCATTTTCTGTTCCTTGCTGCAAATGGACATATATAGCTTGGAATCATGGTAGATCTCCTATGGAACTTTGAACACATCTGCCATCTCTGTACTGTACTGGATTACATTGATGTATTTCCAACCCACAGCCAAGTCCAAGTATTTCTGTAAACTCTGAATGCTGTATTATAGGCTGTACAGCTGCTCCCACAGGACTATGTTTTATACATTAGATTGAACAAATTTATCACCATAAAAAAATGGTGTTCCATTAGCAAGCTTAGAGGGAAGAGTGGTTAGCTATTGAATATCTTTGGCACAGTATATCATGTACTGGCATGGGAGTTTCCCAACTCAACAGGCCCTCCAAAATATCTAACGATGAACCTTATAGTGGACAAGTGCCACCTAGATACTCAGAACTTCCAATTGGCTTTTTAGTCCTCCTCTCTTAACTATGAGTAGACAACCAGGTATTATCAGACATTTGAAGAAAACTGTACACACAAAAGACAGATACCAAAGCATGCAAATGTAAAAAATAACTTGGAGAAAACAGAGACAATGTAGAGAGAAGGAAAAAAAAGGTTTTGAAATTATCAATATTCTCAGAGATAAATAAGAGAATATTATAATCATGGGAGACACCTGGGTGTCTGAGTTGGTTCAGTGACTGTCTTTGGCTCAAGTCATGATCCCAAGGTTGTGGGACTGAGTCTTGCATTGGACTCCTTGCTCAGTGCGGAGCCTGCTTCTCCCTCTGCCTGCTGCTTCCCCTGTGTGTGCTCTCTCTTTGACAAATAAGTAAATAAAATCTTTTAAAAATAGAGAATATTATAATCATGAATTTGAAAAGAACATTATTTTCCCTCCCCTCCCACAACTCTCAGTTGGTCTCCTAGAGTTAAGAGTCTCTCCTGGGTTTTCTCTTTCTCTGTTGACTTCTCATTCTGTCTTCTCTCCCCTCCCCTCTGCCCTGTTTCTTATATTCTACATGTGACTGAAACCATAATAATTATCTTTCTCTAATTGAATTATTTTGCTCAGCATAATAGGTCTCAAACTTTTAACAAAATAACCTATCATGGCCTACAGTATATTTCAGTGTTGTCTTGTTGCTTTTAGTCTGTAGTCTACTTATATCTATTAGATTGCCTCTCTAGTTGAGACATTTTGAAGGGTACAAATGTCTTCTTCCTGAAGAAACCACTAGATGGCGGCATACACTGTTCTGACCCTGAAACAAGGTGAATTCAGATGTGAATTTCTGCATCCCTATTTTAAAGTGCTTTCTAGGTTGGTATTTCTCTGTGGATAAGCTGAGCTTTATGCCCGTCCTGAAGAAACTATTTTATATGACTTTACAAGTCCTTTCTTCCCTCCTTCCTTTCTTTCTTTTCCTTTTTTTAAAAAAAAATCCGTGTGGAAGAGAGATTTACAAGAACACACACTTACGTACTTCCCCAAAGGGCCCTCTTGTTTTGTATTTAATATATTTTGTCTTCTCCATACTCTTATTTTATAGGAGTTTAAATAATCATGTCCAGTTATTTCTGACACTTAATTTCTTTTAGTGTCGGAAATCAAATCCTTTGGGTCTACCATAAAAGAATAAAAACTCTAAAAAAATTGTATATTTATTATCTCTTAATTAAGAAAATTAATATTCTGCTTTTTATAAGATTTATTCCTTACCTACAGCAAGGTTGGCAGAGTGATCTATGCACACACAAGAAGCTTCCGAGGAAGGTGATAATAAAGACGTTGTTGTTTGTTGGGTTTCCGAGTTAAACAGGCTTACAGTTGAGCCCTTCCTTAACTACACCTTCGTCACAGGTTAAGATAAAAGAAAGGAAATGGCTATCCCTGACACTTATTCCTTCTTTGTTTCCCCTTAATCTATTTTAATTTACATTCAATTTAGTTAACATATACTGAGTTATTAGTTTCAGAGGTAGAATTTAGTGATTCATCAATTGCATATAATAACCCGTGCTTGTTCCATCAAGCACCCTCCTTAATGCCCATCGCCCTGTTCCTCCATCCCCCACCTACCACCCCTCCAGTAACCCTCAGCTTATTTCCTATAGTGAAGAGTCTCTTATGGTTTTTCTCCCTCTATGATTTTGTCTTATATTATTTTCTCTCCCTCCCCTACAATCCTCTGTTTTGTTTCTTAAATTCTTTTTTTTTTTAAAGATTTAGTTATATATTTATTTGACAGAGAGACAGATCACAAGCAGGCACAGAGGCAGGCAGAGAGATGTGAGAAAGCATGCTCCATGCCAAGCAGAGAGCCCGATGTGGGTCTCGATCCCAGGACCCCGAGACCATGACCTGAGCTTGTTAAAGTCCGATTTCGACCGCCTCCCCAAAGAAAAGCCGAGGACGCTCAGGATAATGCAAATCACACAGCGAGGTTTATTTCCAGCTAGCTGGGGTCCAAGCATCTGCCCAGCACAGCGGGTTTCAGCAAGGATCCCGAATGCAAGGGTAGGGGTTTATATGTGTTTGAAACAGCAAGTGTGAGTCACACAGTAATTTTCTGCAGCTCTTGCAGTTTCCCACAGTTCACAAGTCAACTGCCCATAACCTGGTTAGGTAAGATAAAATCCAAGAACAGAAGCAAGACACATCCCCTAATCCTGCTTGTCCTGATAAGCCCGACACAGGCCTTGTAAAGGCCTAAACCACCAGGGGTTATAGATAAGTAGAGGCCTAGGTCACCAGGGGTTATAGATAAGTAGAGGCCTAAACTACCAGGGGTTATAGGTAAGTAGAGGCCTAGACCACCAGGGGTTATAGATAAGTAGAGGCCTAGACCACCAGGGGTTATAGGTAAGTATAGGCCTAAACCACCAGGGGTTATAGATAAGTAGCGGCCTAAGTCACCAGGGGTTATAGATAAGTAGAGGCCTAGGTCACAAGGGGTTATAGATAAGTAGAGGCCTAGGTCACCAGGGGGTTATAGATAAGTAGAGGCCTAGACCACCAGGGGGATATAGATAAGTAGAGGCCTAAACCACCAGGGGTTATAGATAAGTAGAGGCCTAAACCACCAGGGGTTATAGATAAGTAGAGGCCTAAACCACCAGGGGTTATAGATAAGTAGAGGTCTAGGTCACCAGGGGGTTTACAGAACCTGTCATGGCTGCCCTTAGGCTAGGCAGGCCCTAACAACCTGAAGGCAGAGGCGTTAACCCACTGAGCCACCCAGGGGCCCTTGTTTTTTAAATTCTTAGAACTAAAGTCCTGTGGTACTTTTCTTCGTCTGACTGACTTATTTCATATAGCATAATTACCTGTAGTTCCATCCATGTCATTGTCAGTGGCAATATTTCATTCTTTTTGATGGCCGAGTAATAGCGCATTGCATATATGCACCACATCTTTCTCCGTTCATCTGTCAGTGGACATCTGGGCTCTTTCCATAATTTGGCTATGGTGGACATGCTGTTATAAACATTGGGGGTGCATGTGCCTCTTTGAATACTATAATTGTACCCTGTACGTACATACCTAGTAGTGGGTTCTGAGTTGTAGGGTAGCTCTATTTGTAACTTTTTGAGGAATCTCCATACTGTTTTCCAAAGTGGCTACACCAGCTTGCATTCTCACCAGGAGGGTGAGAGGATTCCCCTTTCTCTACATCCTTGCCAACATCTGTTTTTTCCTGTCCTGTTAATTTTACCCATGCTGGGATAAGAAAGATGCAGTATATATGCCATATAATATTATACAATTATCAAAAGAATGAAATCTTGCCATTTGCAATGACATGGGTAGAACTAGAAGGTATTATGCTGAGTGAAATAAGTCAACCAGAGAAAGACAATTATCATATAATCTTACTGATTTCTTTAAATCTCTTTTTTTGTTTTCTTTATATATTTGTATATATGTATGTATATACATATGTATATATGTATTATGTTACATTAGTCACCACGCAGGGGGAGCCTGGTTATAGGTATTAAGAAGGACACAGATTTCATGGAGTACTTAGTGTTATATGCAAACAATGAATCATGGAATACTACATCAAAAACTAATGATGCACTGTATGATCTCACTGATATGAGGAATTTGAGAAACAAGACAGAGGATCATAGGAAAGGGGAGGGAAAAATGAAACAATATGAACTAGAGAGAGAGACAAACCATAAGAGACTCTTAGTCTCAGGAAACAAACAGGGTTGCTGGAGTGGAGGGCATTTCTTCATGTTTCTGTTGACCATTAAATGTCTTCTTTAGGGAAATGTCTATTCATGTCTCCTGACCATTTCTTGAGTGGGTTATTTGTTTTTTGACTTTGAGTTTGCTAAGTTTTTTATAGATCTTGGATGCTAGCCCTTTATCTGATATATCATTTACAAATATCTTTTCTCGATCCATAGGTTTCCTTTTAGTTTTGTGGATTGTTTACTTTGCTTTGTGGAAGCTTTTTGTCTTGATGAAGTCCCAACAGTTCATTTTTGCTTTTGTTTCCCTTGCCTTTGGAGACGTGTGTAGCAAGAAGTCACTGTGGCCAAGGTCATAAATTTGCTGCCAGTGTTATTCTCTAGGGTTTTGATGAATTCCTGTTTTGCATTTCTTTCATCCATTTTGAGTTTATCTTTTTGTATTGTGTAAGAAAATGGTCCAGTTTCATTCTTCTGCATGTGGCTGTCCAATTTTCCCAGCACCATTTATTGGAGACACTCTCTTTTTTTTCCATTGGATGTTCTTTCCTGCTTTGTCAAAGATTGGTTGACCATAGAGTTGAGGATCCATTTCTGAGTTCTCTATTGTGTTTCATTGATCTATGTGTCTGTTTTTATGCCAGTACCACAATGCCTTGATGATTACAGCTTTGTAATAGAACTTGAAGCCCGGGATTGTGATGTCTCCAGCTTTGGTTGTCTTTTTCAACATTCCTTTGGCTATTTGGGGTCTTTTCTGATTCCTAGTAAGTTTTAGGCTTATTTGTTCAAGCTCAGTGAAAAATGTTGATGGTATTTTGATAAAGATTGCATTGAGTGTGTATATTGTTTTGGATAGCACAAACTTTTTTTTTATCTAACCACTTTTATTGAATAGATTTTTGTGGTGTTAACATATGAAGTCAGGAGAAAGGAAATTTGAACTTAAAACATGTTTCCTGTTATTTCCAAGGAGACCAGGTGTTGGGGACCGAGGTATGGCTCAAGAAGGCCGACACAATCAGGCCTGACCCTTGCACCTACATAACAGGATGTGGTTACCACAGAACCTCAGGGAGCCCAACGGCGCACATAAAGGAGCACACCAATCAGTAGCCTGATCACGCGCCTATCATGCCTGGCCCCACCAATCATGTACAAGAGCACGGCTGAAAGCAACCTATCGGGCGCACTTCCCCTATCCCTTGCCTATATAACCCCTTCGTGTTTTAATAAACTTTGCAGCTTGATCAGAATCCCTGTCTTGCTGCCATTCTTTCGCGCCTCCTGTCCCATCCCCCTCATCCGTTACAGGTATCTCGGCGGACCCCGTTGATTGTCTCGTGGGCTGAGGCAAGTGGCGCCCAACGTGGGGCCAGCTCGAGTGACTGCCTGTACGGACCGCTGTCCCCCATTGACCGCAGCGTTCTGCCTACGAAAGGAGACGCCCGGATTGTCGCGACCGCCCGACCGCGCACCGGCATTTTCAGACGAGATTTCCCGTTCTTCCGACAGCGGCATTAATCAGGTAGGACCCTGTCATGGGACAGGCATGTTCGCAGCATGATGTATTTATTGCTCAATTAAAGGCCTCCCTCAAGGTGCGTAAGATTAGGGTTAGAAAAAAAAGATTTAGATTCCTTTTTTACTTTCATTTTTAAAATCTGTCCCTGGTTTCCCCAAGAGGGTACTGTTGACTCCCGTGTTTGGCAGCGTGTTGGTGATTGCCTCAATGACTATTATAAGGTTTTTGGTCCAGAAACTGTCCCTATAACTGCCTTTAATTACTATAATCTCATCACCGAAATT
>PITA01035155.1:0-10821 GCA_004023965.1 Spilogale gracilis
CGAATGTACAAGGACACAGACGCACCGTGAGGTGACCTATGGGGTATCGTCACTGCCCTAGGATCCTCCGAGCCCCAGCTGTTCCCTCGCCATCCCTCTCCCCACAGCGGTGCCAACCGCTCATCCTTTCATTGTCTCCACAGTTCTGCCTCGTCCACAAGGTCTACAGTACAGAGCCTTCTCAGATTGATTTAGTTTACTAGGTGGTAGGCATTTAGGGTCCCTCCGTGTCTTTTCATAGCTCATTTCTTCTTAGCCCTGAACAGTATCTCTTGTACCACAGTTATCGACACATTCACCTACTGCAGGGCATCTCGGTTGTTTCCAAGTTTGGGTCATTATAAATACAGCTGCCATAAACATCTGTCTGCAGGTTTTTGTGTAGACAAAAGTCTTCAACTCCTCTGGGTAAACACGACGGAGTGATTTCCCCCCTTTTTTGAGGCTGGACCTGTTCTCCTTATAGAATGGAAATGGGCATTATATATATAGTGGAAAACAGCATGCGTCAGCACCCCCAGGCCGGGTTTTCCTGAGACAGAGTGTGGTCCCGAGAATTCTCCGCAGGTCGCCGACACGCCTGAGTCACCCATGGGGGCAGTGGCCCTAGACGCCAGTGTGTCGTCCCCCGCTAGGTCCAGGTCACTCCCTCGAACACACAAAGGAGCCCGCACGTGAGCACTCACACGGTAAAGACAGCGCCTAGCATCTTCCTTCTGGAAGCCATGAACTGATGTGTTAGTGGAAGGAAAAGAGGAGTGTTGTATGTAATGGCCACTGCCCAGGTCTCTGTAATTATATGGTTTTGAAATGCTCATCTTAAAAATGGGCATCGGGGACATTCTCCTAGGGGAGGAGTAGGCTTTATTCTTGAGCAAGCCAGAAGCAGAAGGCCAAGTGACTGACATTCTCTGCTCCCTCTGTCCTCTGTTTTAGCCTGTGACTGCGCCAGGGAAGGTGCCCAGAAGCCCAGCGGGGACCAGGACACGGGCATGTGTCGCTGCCGGGAGGGGGTTAGCGGTCCGAGATGTGATCGCTGTGCCCGGGGTCCCGGCTGGGAACTCCCTGCCTGTCTGAGGTGTCACAGCTGCTTTGATCCCCAGGACCACACGGTCTCTGCCCTCTCCGAAGCCGTGCAAGGGTTAATGAGGGCCGCTAACAGGCGAGATGAAAGAGAGCCCGGGCTGGTGTGCGAGCTTCAAAGGCCTCCGAGAGAACGGGTCTGAGATAGAAAGGATTCTGAAACATCCTGTTTTCTCATCGGGGGAATTCTCCGCCATCAAGGATTATCAGGACTCTGTTTGATAAGATTTGTGCTCAAGCGATAGATGACAAGTTCCTGATTTGCCTTGACTCCCGTGGGGTTTTAAAAAGCAGCCTTCAGTTTCGACCTGCACCTATGTGGACATTAGGAAAATGATTTTTCAGTGTCCAGGCTGCTGATCGTGACTGTCTCTTTCTTAGCTACTTAGGGTTACAAGGGATCTTTCCAGATGCCATCCATCAGAACAAAAAGGCAATCAGCCATTAAGAGCTTGATTTTGGAAAGCCCAAACCCAGCAGAGCTGAAAGATACAAAATTGGAAAAAGGGTCTTTTATAACACAAAAAAATTTTTTCCCACCAGGTAGTCAGGGAAAAAGAATTTGGGAAATTCCCAAATTCTTTGGTTGTTTGGAAACCCCTACATTAATGTGAGTCATAGAGCAAGGGTGAAAAGCTCCTCAGAATACATTGTCATTTCATTGTCTGTTATATGTGTTTATATAACATGCATCAGACACTTCTGGAAGTTCTGCTGGTTGGTCCGGGCCAGGGCTCAGCAGACCACGGGCCGAGACCCCACAGGCCGCCTAGTCCTTCCTGGTCCTGTCACTGAGGCTTCCCTGGGGCACAGCCGCGCCCACTGACGGACCTTCCCTCCGCGGCCGGCTCCGGGAGACTGTGCCCCGCCCCCCAAGCGCTAAAACATTTACTATCTGACTCCTTATAGAAAAAAATTTGCCAACTGCTCTGGGGAAAAACCAGGATGCCTGGGGTACTGTCTCCATCCTTCTATGAGCATGTAGTCTACTAAGAAATCCAAAAGAGCAAATCATACATTATATGTTAATTTAAAAATTAAAGAAAGAAAAAGAAATCAGAAAGACTGTGCTTCTGCAGCAGAGTAGCCCCTCCCCCGCCTCCCACCCCCATCACAGGTCCTGGATTAAAGGATGATTGACGGCGCGGAGCTCTGTGTTATACAACACACCAGTGTCGACATGAGGCCATTCATTTTCATCAGGCAAAAAGTCCCAGAGGTGCACGTAATAGCTTTAAAGTCACCAGGGAAGAGGACAGAGCGCACCGACTCGTTCAGAGGGAGGGCCACGCACCGCCGGGGCCCGGGAAGCCGCAGGGCCAGGCCGGGCAGGCTGCGGGAAGCAAACCCATGGAAAGCTCTGTAAGGACTGTTGCCCGTCAGGATTTGGGCCCTGTGTCCCCAGATCTTCCCACTTCCCAAGAGCTGTCCGACCTCCAGATTTTGATGCAGATGTCCCCTCTAAAATACAGCCAGCTAATTCAAGGATGCCCTTAAAAAGCACCGAATAGGCCAAGAACATGTGTCTGAGAATGAGCTTTGGCCCATGGACCACACGTTCGTGGTTGTAGACTATGGCGAATAAAGCGGACCCGTCGGAAAGAAGGCAGAATAAGCCAGCCTGCAGTGCGCGCTCTAAGCAGGGAGACCACAGGACCTCAGAGTAGAGCAGAAAGACAGCGGGAGGAGCAGAAGTCCCAGGGCCAGGCCCGAAGCGTCAGGAAAGCAGTGAGTACTGGGCCCCTCCGCCAGAAACCAGCACGTCTGTGCTTCCCGTCCTACCCGCTGAGTTCCTGCTCCTCCGTAGCAACCAGCAAAACGCCGCCTCCTCCCTGAAGCATTCCAGGACCTCCTCAGAAAAAGACACGCGCTTTCTTCCCACCTCCCTGCGCTTGCTGGGTGATTGCCTCAGTGAGGGACCCCTGAGGACAGAGCTTTCCTTCTCCAGGCCCGGTTCAGTTATATAACAAATGTTTCCTGGGAAAATTACCAGTGAAAAGGGAGGCGGAGGGCCCAGAGGCCAGGACTCCATGAGTATAGATTTGTGACTGAAATCCCCGTATTGCTGTGTGGCCTTGGGCAACTTACTTACCTTCTCCAACCTTCTGTTTCTTCATCCAGAAGGGGAATCGCATCTCTATTTGACAGATTTCTTGTGAGAATTACACAAGCCACTGAGCCTGGTGCCTGACGCACTGTAGGGCCTCCATGCCAACTGTGATGACAGGAGTTACTATCGTTGTTATTATTATTATTAACCCGATGATTATAGTCCTGACGGTTGGCGGCGGAAGGAAAAGTCTGCGGATTAGAAGGGAGAGTCAGAGCAGGAAGTGCTAGGAAGCTCACTTAGCGCTTGGCATTTCTGCCAAGATAAATTAGTCCCGTAGATTCGTATTGTAATTTTCCTCCACTGTACTCTTCACTATTTTTGCACCGAATTTCCTTATCAAGAAGGATATTACTAATCATTTCCTCAAATGCACCAGCGATTGAAGCAGGACAGGGCTCGGCACCACGGAGAAGAGGAGCATGATCGTGGCGTAGGCCTGGGCACCGTCACCAACAGGGGGAAGTCCTTATCACTCATGGGAATGACAAGAATCCGCATAGCAGTGCCACTGCAAGGACCCTTGTTGCGAACAGATTATTCTCAATGAAGAACTGGTCTCCACCCTGGGCTGGACGAGGCCTTCCGTGTTGAAAGCTGAGTATAGGTGGATCTCGTGGATTTAAATGAACCATGTCTGAACGCGTGTTTTTGCAAACCCAAAGCAAAGGGAGACAGAGTCTAAACAGCTGAAACTGAAAGACTCAAAGCCTGTCTTCCGCTAGACCTTGTATGTGGACGGTATTTTAAGTGAGTGCTAGAATATTCCAGGAGGCTGGATTAACAAGGAAGAGAGGAACCATAAACAGAGCAGTAAACTGCCGAACACACAAGGGGAGGAAAGATCCATTCTAATTATGGGGGAGCCTGATCATGAGGGCGATGCTGGTGTGTTTTTTTCACTGATCTATCAGCAGGAATATAAGCTTTGCTACGTTTACTCCCATTTCCCCTCCAGGAAACAAATCGTGCAGCTCAGTGTGCAACTGAAAGCAGTGTGTGAGTTTCCAGATCTGGAAGAGAGGCTAGATAGGAAGGAGGAGGAGTGAAGCAGGCCTCTTACTTGAAGATCTTCAGCGCCCACGCCCTCAATGCGAGCCTCATGGGTAAGAGACAAAGCGCACTTGGACGGCCCGTTGATGGACAAAGCCTGCTCGCTGCCACCCATCGTGCCTTCCATTAGGAGGTCACCGCGTGCTCATTGCCGCGGAGCCCGAGCACTCCAGGACATGAAAACACACCCGTTAAGGGGATTATTTGTGCATGAATATTTCAACTTTTTTAAACAGCACAGCGCCTGCGTAGCATCTGCTGAAAATAATGAATACAGCTAATGGTGTCTGACACTAAGCAGAAACTGGTGCGGAGCTCTCCCCTAATGCCAGAGCACGCACGGGTCTCGTGTACCGGGCTTCGGGCTGCGAGTGGGATCTTCCGAAGCCAGCGTGTGAGGCCCAGAAAGCTCCCTGCCTTGGCTCTTCCCTCCGTGTCTAGGGAACAAGCAGTGACACTTGGAGAGGGACATCCGACCCTGGCTGTCCAGGCTGCCGCGTCAAGATGGCTCCCAGCCTGGAGAGCGGGACCGCCAAGTCAAGCGCGGGAGCGAAGTGTCCCAGGCCACTGGGGAAGGTTTCAGGAAGCGGGCGCCGTCTGGCTTGGACTTCACAAAAGGAGGATCAGATTTCCCAGATAAAGGAAGAAATCACCCCCAAGGAACAGGAAGGTGTGGCCATCTCGTGCCTGACTTCTAGCTGCTTAGGGAGTAAATGTGCGGACTCTGGGCCTCTGGTGCCCGAAGTGTGGGGTCACTGTTGGGAGCCCTGACACTGTCGCTCACAGCAGGGCGCGCCATATCGTCTTCATGAGTCTGTATTGAACTAAAGACGTGGGAAATGCAGATCAGAGACTACGAACATAATTTCTAGAGTCCAATCCCCGGCTTGAAATTTTGACTTGATCCCTTGCTGTCCGAGATCTCGGGCAAGTAGCTTACCTCCTGAGAGCCTCGCTTCTCACTTGCAAACTGGGGTGATCTCCCTAATGCACACCTCAGCGTTTTGTGCAGTTTCAGGAAGAAAACTCACAGGGAGTGCAGACTCAGAGAAAACACAGTCGTGACCTACTGTGTACAGTCTCGACATTGGAGGTCGGCCCGCCTCGGTCCACGACAACCTCCACCCAGAGCCTGTTCTGATAGAGCGAGTTTCAGAGGAGACGGGCTATGTCTGTCGTAAATAGGCAATGTTAAAAATCACCTATTTATCGCCGTTTCCCCTGGCTGCTCTCAGGCTCCGAGGCTAGGCAGCTGTGGCCGATGCGCTGCGGCCGGCAAGCCTGGAACACTTATCCCCCGGCCCTTTCCAGAGCACTTGTCGACTCCTGCTCCGTGCAGTTCGCTGAACTCGGCTGGTTTGAGGTAGGATTCATGAATCCTGAGGAACGCTTTACAGGGTTCTCGTATTGTCTCACGGTCCTCACAAAGTCCGGAGAAGCAATCTAGAGGTTAAGCAGTGTGCTCGAAGGCTTAGGAGACAGGAAAGGGGAAGCCAGCGCTCGACCGACATCTCGAGGCTCTGTATCTATGACAGGGACACCTGTCTCACTGCATCCCGTCCCTCCCCGTTAAACGTAAGGTCACGGAAGGGGAGGGTGAATCGTCGTGCTGGTCATGGAGACCGAGACATTGGACAACTGCAAAACGATTATCTTGATAACTGATACATAATTTCATTTGTTCTCACAAAACTTACCTTATCTCAATTGGCATTAATGCAGATTCCCCCAAGAACATCAGGAAGCGTTATCAGACGTCGTCATCTGCTGAAAAGAAAAGTAATGAAACCACTTCTATCATAAAAAACTCTGAAAAAACCAGGAACAACGTACTTACCGTCTTTGATATGCTAACCTCAAAACAAATCTTATCATTGGAAAAACTAAAGCGGGTTAGGGTACCAGATATCCAAACACTGAACGGAAAGGTAAATACTTACGATGGCGTAGTAAAAGCATTTGTGGTTTCTCCTGGGCATACGAATCTCTTCTATTGTATTTCCCACCTTGCATTTTATTTTTTTATTTAGACTTTATAAATGTGTAAATATAACATGCATATAGATATACTGTGTTATATAAGGTACAAATAATATATTTATTTATATTTTATCTTTTTATTTTCTAAGTCAAAGTTTGGGAAAATTCAGAGAAACTGAGGGTTGATTTTATTATAATTATCTTTATATTATTTGCTATTTCCACAATGGTACAGATGATACACATTCACTCCTCTTGCTTCCTTATAAATAAAAGGTAATTTTTCTTTTTTTAAAAAAAAAAAGGAAATTAATACCCAAGAAATGCTGGATATTTGACTGTTTTCTCCAACAATTCTGAGAGTAAAAATGACATTGATTGACCTAACGCTGACAACAAACTTCAGGCATTTTGCTCCCGAGACACATTTCCCGGGGTGACCGTCCAGGCACCACCGTTGAGGAAACGCACATGCATCGAGTAGTGCCTGCTTCAGTGAACCCGGCTGGCATTAGCAAGCCCCGCCCACATGTCGCTTTTCAACATGAATCCCTTTTCCCATGAGGTGTGTGGAGGCCCAGGGGACATGCGGCGCATGCTCTCGTGCTGCGATGGCCCACCTGTGGGGGCTCCCTGCCCCTCTCGAGCAATGCCCTCCAGCAAGCTCAGGAATCAGAGTCCACGATTCAGAATTTGAGCAACCAGGTTCAGGGTTGGAAGCACCAGGTGAGTGTGCCTGCTCTTTTTTTATTTGTAAAGCTGTAACGATACGGAGAAAAAAGCAAACTGTCTGAAATGATTTTTTTTTAAGATTTTATTTATTTGACAGAGAGGTCACAAGTAGGCAGAGAGGCAGGCAGAGAGAGAGGAGGAAGCAGGCTCCCTACCGAGCAGAGAGCCCGATGTGGGGCTCGATCCCAGGACCCTGAGACCATGACCTGAGCCGAAGGCAGAGGCTTGAACCCGCTGAGCCCCCCAGGCACCCGACTGTCTTAAAATGTTAAAACTGCCATCTAGCATCTAGGCGAAAGGATAGATTCTAGATATTAGGGGGTTTTTTTGTTTTTGTTGTTGTTTTAAGACTTTTATTTCTTTATTTACTTGCCAGAGAGACATAGAGACCGGGAGAGAGGGAACATAAGCAGGTGAGAGGGAGAGGAAGAAGCAGGCTTCCCAGGATCATGACCAGAGCCGAAAGCTGATGCTTAATGACTGAGCCACCCAGGCGCCCGATATTAGGTATTCTTATGCTTGGAAACAGAGGATTAAAGATACAGACGTGGATGTAAATGTAATTACAATGTAATTTGAAGTACATATGAACATTGACATTTCTACTATATATATGACCTGTAAGTGTGTAGCTAGATATTTGTGTATGAGCGTGTGTGCACAGAGAGAGAGAGAGAAGAGAAAGAACTCAGAGTAAATGTTTGCAGGACACAGACTCATGTGGATGTTTCTTTTATGGCAAACACTATATAGAAATGGGAGACTCTTGGCCTTAAAGGTTTGAAGAATTTCGATTTCTCAAAGCAAAGACTGATTTGTACAAATTCAAGGGCATATTTGAAATTCTAAATATACACATTGTAATGTTAAAATTTAATTTAATGTTAGAAAATGTTTTAATAGGAATACAGCCTTAGGCCTGTACTTCTGATGTTTTTGGACACGCTACAGTGGTTTTCACATTTAAATACCTGATGATCGAGTCTCTAATAACGAAATGTTTTCGTTTCTTTTTCTGATCATATTGACAAATGAAAATAATTTTTAATTGCCTAGTTTTCCTTAGGTTTATTTTTTTGTGTGAGTACATTATATATTCACCTGGAAATGAATATAATTTTAGGTATTCTGTGACTACACTGGATTCATCTTGTAACCAAGATAATGATGTATGGGGGGCTCCCCGGGGGCTCCATTTTTGACACTATACATCGGGTCTTTGATGAAGAAGAAAAATCTCTTAGAAAGCTGAATTTCTTTACCAATAATATTATATAAGACTGGTGAATTGCAGACTTATACCTCAGAAACCAATAATGCATTATATGTTAATGAATTGAATCTAAAGAAAAAATTCTTTAAATGAAAATATATCTACACACATAAATATATGTCATAAATATAAATATATGACAGCAGTCAGCTTCCCTGTTTGTAAGCAAGAGAACCCAACTCCTGAAAAAAGCAGTCTCAGCGTCAAGAGCAGGCCCGAAGGCCGAGCTTGGGAATGGGCCGAGCACCCCGGCTGAGACGCGGCGCATGTCTCACGCACACGCGCAGAGCAGCAGTCTCCCCCTTGAGCCCCGCCTGCATGAGCCTGAGCCCCAGCTCGCCCCAAGCCCTTGCTCCACATGCCCCAAAGCCAGGTTCTAGGGCAAGCCTCTCATTAGCCCAGCTGGTGGATATACCTGAGCATCCTAAATGTTGCAATTTTTTTTTCATTTATCCATCTTTGTTTTTAGTAATTTATTTTTTTCAGTGTTCCCAGATTCACTGTTTATGCCCCACACCCAGTGCTCCATGCAGTATGTGCCCTCCTTAGTACCCACCACCAGGCCCACCTATCCCCCCATCCCCTCCCTTCCAAAACCCTCAGTTTGTTTCTCAGAGTCCACGGTCTCTCATGCTTCATTTCCCTCTCCGATTTACCCCGGTTCACGTTTCCTTTCCTTCTCCCACTGTCCTCCATGTTACTCCTTATGCTGCACAAGTAAGTGAGACCATGAGATACTTGACTTTCTCTTCTTGGCTTATTTCACTCAGCATAATCTCTTCCAATCCAGTCCATGTTGCTACAAAAGTTGGGTATTCATCCTTTCTGACGGAGGCGCAATATTCCATTATAGATATGGACCACATCTTCGGAATGTTGCAAATTTGTATTTACGAAGCCATAATTCTGCATTGCTACCTAGTTCTCACTTACTGGTACCCTTCCTTTGAACTCACTGAATGTGAGTACTCTGCGCACGACATGTATTTACATGTTGAGAACCTGCGGTGAGCATAGCAGAGACAAATCCTGCTCTTGGATCCTGGAAGGTAAAACAATCCCGAACAGGTCAACATAATCTTAAACAATTACACCTTACTGCCCCTTCCCCAAAACAAAACAAAACGAAACGAAAAAGAAATGAAACCAGAAAACTCACACCGTGTAAAGAAACCCAGCGTTAAGCTTTTACTTTTCAAAGACGTATGAGGGATGTTGTAGCGGGGTCTGGCTTCATCAGCAGGTAAGTGAGGACCCGGGACGCTGGGGCAGGGGTTTCCATGTCGGTGAGACTGAGACGGCGCGCCACTTCCCCCTGGATGAGATGCGGGGGCAGGGTGCCAGCAAAGACTGTGAGAGCCTCTCGGGAGGCAATGGGACAGAAGCCGGACTGCAGAGCGATGGTTTCCGATGAAGTGATTTAGCAGTCTCCTTCTCTCTGAACACAGCGCCCACTGACGAATCGACACGGATGTCATCTCTATGATTTCGTGCTTTCCTGTCCAGAGTATTCATTGTGGAATTCTCATCTTACTTTCAGCTGTTCTTGCTTACTGCTGACCACTTTGTTGTTGTTGTTGAGAGAGATAATCAACATAGAGCATGTGCTGGGTTAGGCGGACGTGATCTGGGAGATGTATGTGTGCAGGATGACCAGCACAAGAAGTCTGCTTAACAGCCATCACTCACCGGGTGAGATTCTTCTCTCGTGATGAGAACTCTGAAGATCTCGCTCAGCCACTGCTCACCATTTCAGGTTTTCAAAGTTCTAGAAAATTAAGGGACAACTCTCAAAAAAAATGAAGATACATACTTTTAATCATGTAAATGTTTCTTTTTCATTTCATCATTTGCCAATGAGTGCAATTAAATCCTTTTCCAGAAAATCTGTATGGTTCAAATTAAACTGACTCTTTTGTGGGGAAATAAAGGCAGATCTTTTTTTCCTAATTGCGTTTGATCCTAATTAGCCCTACTTCTGTCACAATTAATTTATTCCATATAGCTCAACTTGTTGGTGATGTTACCCTATTGCTTTCTGGGTGTTTTTTTTTTTTCTCTTTCTCTAATTTGTTGGAATATCAAGAAAAGCTCAGGAATTTTCTCAAATCACATAATTAAGAATTTGCACTTCTAGAGGGCAAGACTTTTAGACTTATCATTCCTCCACCAAGTGTACAAAATGCTTGGAATTTATCTTTGTAGCCCGTTCTGAGTTCAAACTCGTTTATTAAGAGGAGGAACGCTTTCTTTTTAGCTTTCAAAGAAAGTACATTATTTGAATTTGAGGAATGTCAAGAAGAGTAATTATTTTAACTTACATAAAAAGAAAATGCTCTTAACTTATTAAACATAATGACCTCTGTAAGCAGTCCCAAGTAATTTGCTGATGTTATAGAATGCTACAGTCCCATTAAAACAGAATTTGTGTTTTACATTTGTATCAGGAAAAGTCACTAGCATTAGATCAATACTGTTTTCAAATAATTTTGATAACTAATAGTGTTTGAAGAGATAAATTCACATTATATTTTTCAAAGATTTTATCTTATTTTAAAGATTTTATTTATTTATGTGACAGAGAAAGAGA
>PITA01035156.1:0-10810 GCA_004023965.1 Spilogale gracilis
GAAAACAGTGTGGAGATTCCTTAAAAAATTAAAGATAGAGCTACCCTATGACCCTGCAATTGCACTACTGGGCATTTACCCCAAAGATACAGATGTAGTGAAAAGAAGGGCCATATGTACCCCAATGTTCATTGCAGCAATGGCCACAATCGCCAAACTGTGGAAAGAGCCAAGGTGCCCATCAACAGATGAATGGATAGAGAAGATGTGGTCCATAGATACAATGGAATACTATGTGAAGAAGGATTTTAAAAGCTGAGTTGGAAAATGACCATGGTGGATTAACTATATCTGGCATGGGGTGACGAATGTGTTAATGTTTCTATGTAAGTCAGGGAGATGATGTCTGTTTCATTTCTAAATTTTTATACTCCCTCTGTCATGTATGGTGAATACCTCTCTGAACATTAAGATGAAACATCTATCATTTATGCAGCATGAAGCTGACAGTTCTAGAAGTTGATTTTCTTAGGTGTCTCTTTTGGGCTGTAAGATTCAGGCTGTTTGGAAATTTATAAAATATAGACAAGGAAGATCATGCTCCATTTTCTTTATCTACAGGGATTCTGCTATGCCCTTAGCATGTGATCATTTGAGGAAATGCCTACAGTTGGTTTCCCTTCAAATAAAATAAATTTATGCCGGGTGACTAAGACATAGCACATTAATTGAAGCTGATGGCATTTAGAACCTCTGCTCGAAATAGAAATTGAGAGTTGGATCTGATTTTATTTCTGTGCCTTTCTAATGACTGTAGGAAAAAGTGGGAGCATTTGATTTTGTAGTGTGTAAAGAGCTTCACTTAGCTTCAGCTTCTCATTTTGCTAGAGTCTAATTTCCATTATACTAGGGTTTTACTTTGTCAGATATCTCAATCCGGTGTAGGTGGGTGGGGAAAAGGGAAGAGTGAGAACAAAAAACCAAAATAAGCTTCTGATTTTTTCTGGAAATGAGGAAGTCAAACACATGTCACTGATGGATTTAAATATCTATGTCCCTGGAATCTGTAATTTTGTAATTTAAAGTATTCTTTATCAGGAAAAAATAGAATCATTTTCACTGAATCTTGCTGTTAATCTTCCACATTCTTCTCACACATTCAGTTCTTTTTCTTTTTTCTTTACTTCCTTTACACTCATTCACACAAGAGGACATGGTTCTTCTGAGTTCTATGCAACATTGCCTGCGAGTGAAAATATTTTCTTTATTGCTGAAGTGACACCTAGTTTATCCACCTACACTCAGATATGCGGGCAACACCGTTAGAGATCGCATTATTCCTCAAAGGCTTACAAGTGCCATAGTCCAGCATGTCCTAGCTTATTCAAGATGTTTAATGAAAAATAGATACTATGAACTATGGAAGAGTGGACAAGATAAGAAAAAGTATGCCACACTTGTGTGCATAGTATGCATCAAAATCAGCATTTACGGTAATGGAATAATTTGGGGGGGAAGTCAGTTAACCTCAGTGGACTCAGATTTTTATTACAAAGCTGGAAGAGATTGAATTAAACAAATTGACAACTTTTGGCTCTCAATAGCTAGGATCCTGTGACTTCATTCTGTTAAAATTATGGAACCATTTACGATTCTTAAGTGGTGAATAATAGAGTGTATTTGAGAACGATTACTGTGATAATTGTGAGCCAAGGCATTGGGACAAGGGAGACTGGGACTGACTGATCTTAGCACTGCCGTAATTAGGGATACTTTCCTTCTGGCCAGACCTTCCTTTTGTTATTTTTTTCCTGTCATATGAGATAGAAATTTCAAAACACTAACAGAGAGCAGCCCAAAGATTTTGCTGCCCTGCTTTTTATCTATGAAGTGGAGGGCTGTGAGATTCTTGGAAGTCTCCTTTTTGTCCCTGCACTCTGCCTGATGCTGTGCCTCTTGGCTTATTGGTCGAGGACTACAAGAGATGGGAAGTGTGGAGACTGGTGTTTTCATACCTTCAATTGTTTTTAGCTTTCAGAGAAACGGTAGGTCAGAAGTAACATTCCATCATAACAACATCACTAGGGACAGTGACAGAGAAGAAATAATAAAAAGCAATCGAGCATAACTTTAAGACTCATACTGACTTCTTACAGGAACTTTGCCAACAGTACACGCTTTCTTATATTGCTATAACACGCACAGGCTGTCTTCTGGGAAGGTTCATAAAGATCCTTGTAATAATATTTTCCTCAAGGCGGTAGACAGGGGTCACAGATTGATAATTCCTTCTGCTTTCAGTGAGGAAGAAAATGAATCTCATGATGTCAGTGGTTTCTCTGGCTCAAATAACAGGTAGCAGTTGGGAGGAGAGTGTTAGTGGGAACCTGAAAATAGGGGTCAGCTGTAGGGATGGAAAGAAAGGGATGAATGTGAGAAGGTCAAAACTGATAGGTCAAGAGCACCTGTGAGGGAGGGGTGGCTGGAAGGATAAGGAGGAGGGCACCACTTGCAGAACTGTGAGCTCGGGAGCGGGGTTTAAGGGGCTCTAGTCATGTCATGGTCCCAGAAAAGCATTCATGTAAATACATCCAGATTTACAGACATGCTGGAATGACATTAAGGAGAGCAGCCGTGACTGACCTCACTGGGGAGTGCGAGTATGACGAGATGGGAAGAGGGATGGGACACACGTAGGGTGTGACCGTCTAGATCACGAGCAGGGAACAGAACCAGAGAAGACATGGTCAGTGAGGCAGGGGGAACGTGAGGATAGCCCAGGGAGGGGAGACATTCATAGAAAGGAGATGGTCAGTCAATGCAGTCTGTGCTGCATCTCAACATGGGAATGGGGTCTCTTTTGGGCTGTAAGATTTCCCATGGAGAAGAATGGGAATGCAGATTTAATGATTAGGAGTCACTGGGAGCTTTGATGTTAGTTTGAACAGATGTATGAAGGCAGGAATCAGGTTACAAGGGGGTAAGGCAAATGAGGAGGGAGAAAAGAGGTGACTGTTAGGATGTTTGGTGGAGAAAAGTGAAAACCCAGTAGAGGAGCAGAGAAAGTTTTGTGTTTGGTTTCACCCCCACCTTTTTTTGAAACACTGATAATATTTATGATCCAAGAGGAAGGTTCCAGTGATGAAGAAGCCATTAAAGATAAAAGCATGTGAGGATGATAGACAGAGGAATTCCTGGAGCAAACAGGAAGGAATAACATCAAATACAAGTTCAGAAAGGTAACACTTTGAGAAAGAAAGGGGTGAAGGATGAATGTAGAGAAATACTGGACGAATACAGGAAGAAAGAGCACCACGGAGTTCCACACGAGATAGCTTCATTTGTCCCTGATAATTACAAATTAGGGTTTTTGTAAAGAGCAAACATGGTGCAGTTGGGATTTCATAAAGTAGAAAGGCCACCTGGGCTAATATAGTACGAGTCAATAAGAAATGGAGGGAGAACTGTGGGGCCCCTTAAAGGCCAGCTTGAGTTTGGAGAACATGATTGTGTCCTGGAAACAATCTATCAGATTTTAGGACTGTCTCCAGTGATGCAGTAGTTCACACTTCTCTCCATTGTCCTTGTTGTCCCTGTATTGTCCTTGTTACACTATAAGTTAGAGCAATTCAAATCCCAGAGTGAATATATAATGATTCTCAGGAACTTTGGGTCATAAACTGGTATTTGAATACAACTCCTTGGAAACAGAGGTACTTGTGAATAAGGATGGTAGGGGGCCCTCTCTCCCTCTCCCCGTCTCTATACCAGCCTCCAAGAGAGTCCACAGATGACCATCAGAAATGCCTGGGCTTATAGCAAATAATGTGCAGTTGGCTCAAGAACCAGAGACAAAATTCACTACTATGGTCAAAAAGTAATTTTTTTAAATTAAAAATCCTAATTATTACTGCCAAGAAAGGAATTTTTGTACTTGTGCATCTGTAACAAGGTCCTCACGTGTCTCCAGGACATTGCTGCCTAGTACAGTTTTCTATGAGGACAACATGCTCAGTGTCTGTGCTCCCGGGACAGTAGCTGCTTATCGTATGGGACGGCTGAGCCGCTGAAATACGGCTGGTGTTACCGACAAACTGACTTCTACATTTTCTGTAATTTTAATGGCTTTAAGTGGCCACATGGCTGGTGGCTAGCCTATTGGGCAGCACCATTCTAGATTGTATTGTCACTTTGTATTGTCACTTTGGATTTTCTAAAAGCTGTAATAATATTTCTGATCCTAACATCTTCGAGATTTATAATGACTAAAAAAGATCTCCTACTTATCCCTTTAGTCTTATATAGAAGTTAGAGCTGAAGAGACCTTTCTAAAACCAGAGATGCTACCTGTACCCCTAACTAATTGGTTCATAAGTTCATACCACTGATCAGAAAACCAGGTCATAGAAGATGGAATAAATTGTCCATTGTGATGGGGATCAGAGTCATTATATTAATATAGAAAAATAGCAGCGTGCATGTAATTTAATATTTTGCTTAGAATACCTTCATGGAATGTGAACATATTCACTTAATCCCACTATATTTAGAAAGAATTAGATAGGATCCAAACTAGAAGAGAAAAGAGGGGTAGGGAAAATAAACATATTAGGTCAAAGGGAAGCTGGAGGGGGAGGGGAAGGAAGGAAGGTGAGGGGAATGAGGAACAGTGGTAATATATCTGTGGTGAGGAGTAACCAAGACCGCTCCCCTGCCCTGCCTCCCCGCCAAGTGAGGACAGTGAGAGCTCAAGCAAAAGCCTGAGTTTCAGGCAGCTTTTTGGATCTCTTGAGATGCTGAAATGGGTATTTTCAAGTAAGGGAGATGCTGGACTAGTAATGAAATATCGTCCAGCCAGTCAGAAAAAATTCTTAAGTGGGTGCTTAAAGATAAAAAGGGAACTTCATTCCCATGAAAGGCAGATCTCACCCTGTGGAATTTTCTGGACAGATAATAGAACTATTACATCACTTTAGACACCTTTCATTGTACGTTCTTGAACAAAAGCAACCTAAATTGAAAATAAGACAAAAATACAAGAGAAACATACCTTAAAGTAGAGATTTTTGTCTGTTAGCAAGTACCACCAGCTAAAATGGAATATTGTAGACATTATTAAGAGTGTCTAGATCCCATTAATGCTATTCCTGCTGTTATTATGTGTCTATTCAATCAGTAGACATCAGAATTTCTCTTTGGTGGCTGTGATAACTTTGGGATGCCAAACTGACATATTCTGTTGAGTGTTCTTACACAGTTGAATGTATGTAGGGTTTTTTTCTTTTTACTTTTTTTAAAATTTTATTTTATTTTTTTAATTTTTATTTTTAAAGATTTCATTTATTTGACAGAGAGAAACACAGCTAGAGAGGGAACACAAGCAGGGGGAGTGAGAGAGGGAGAAGCAGGCTACCCGCCGAGCAGGGAGCCCGATGTGGGACTCGATCCCAGGTCTCCGGGATCATGACCTGAGCCGAAGGCAGTCGCTTAACCAACTGAGCCACCCAGGCGCCCATAATTTTATTTTTTTTCAGTGTTCCAAGATTCATCGTTTATGCCCCATATCCAGTGCTCCATGCAATACATGCTCTCAGTACCCACCACCAGGCTCTCCTATCCCCCCTTCCCCTTCCCTCCAAGACCCTCAGTTTGTTTCTGAGTCCAAATTCTCTCATGTTTCGTTTCTCTCCCCGAATTACCCTACTTCCCATTTCCTTTCCTTCTCCTACTGTCTTCTATATTACCCCTTATGCACCACAAGTAAGTGAAACCATGTGATACTTGACTTTCTCTACTTGGCTTATTTCACTCAGCATAATCTCTTCCAGTCCAGTCCATGTTGCTACAAAAGTTGGATATTCATCCTTTCTGATGGAGGCAGAGTATTTCATTGTATCTATGTACCACATCTTCTTTAGCCGTTCATCTGTTGAAAGGCACCTTGGCTCTTTCCACAGTTTGGCGATTGTGGCCATTGCTGCTGTGAACATTGGGGTACATATGGCTCTTCTTTTCACTACATCTGTATCTTTGGGGTGAATACCCAGTAGTGCAATTGCAGGGTCATAGGGTAGCTCTATCTTTAATTTTTTAAGGAATCTCCACATTGTTTTTCCAAAGTGGCTGCACCAACTTGCATTCCCACCAACAGTGTAAGAGGGTTCCCCTTTTTCCGCAACCTCTCCAACACTTGTTGTTTCCTGTCTTGTTAATGTTGGCCATTCTGACTGGCGTAAAGTGTATCTCGGTGTGGTTTTGATTTGAATTTCGAGACAGTTTGGGTTCCTTTGGTGATTTCAGTAAAAGAGATTCACCAGCTGGGGTGGGAATGTCATTGTGCAGTGTAAGCAGTTGTGAATTTGTCTTTGGCATTGAAGGTTCCTTTCTGACTGTTATGAAAGGACGATTCTGACCAGGCTGTGTGCCTCCCAGCTACATGCTTCCATGTAACCAATAACCAGAGTCATAAGACCAAGTATTGTTCTTTGTTTTCCTTTAAATTTAGTTGGACTTGTCAAAAACCACACACACACACACACACACACACACATATACACACACACACACAAACACACATGCACACGAAAGGAAACTGGTTGAAATGTTAGATTGTTTGTATACACTGAAGATAATATTTTTTTGGTACTTTTTTATCTTATCTAATAATTATATGTGAAAATGTATTTCCTTTTCGTTTTCTCATCCCCTTTAATAGCAAGGCAGTGATATGGAAAGAGACCCGAATGGTTTTCTGGGGGCACTGGGCCCTAAGCACAGCTCTCTTACTAAGGAGCCTTATACTTCAGTGGTCTGGGCCTTAGTTTCTCCAGCAGTAAAATGAGGCATTTGTGCTTGGTGATGTATAACCTTTTCTCCAACTTATTCTTTAAAAAAAAAAAGAAGAAGAGTCTCATAACATTAAGCTGAACAACAGAATGTGTGTATTTATTCTACTGAGTGGTCGTGGGGCCATTACAGAATGTGATCTCAGCCAGATCAAGCAGGCATGATAGCATCGTTACTGAGTCCTTACTGTTCTAATGTATAGGTCTGTGGGAATAATGTGCTATTTTGCACTTGGAGTACATCGAGGCGTAAATAAAATGTGAGACAGCCCCCCATAAGTCTGCTTCCGCACCTGGCTGGCCGACCCCCAGCATCTCTGCTCTATGGGGTCTAGGTCAGACACTCACTTCTTAAGCCATTCAGAACTTTGTGAAGATTAATGGGGATGTGCTGAGAATAACTGAATGTATAAGATCGGATCAGATACATTTTCTGTGTTTTCTTTTCACCCTAAATGTATGCAATAAATTTAGATTATATGTGGTAGGTTTTGATATAAATATCTAGTTCTTCCTCCCCAGGGAACTGGTGAGAACCCTCTCCCAATATAGCTAAAACATTCTCATTTCAGTTTCTTACATCAAGATCCCTAGTCTATGATTTATTTATGTGCCTATTCAAAGTTGACTCAAAGCAGATTGTTCTGTTGTAATATTGCTAAAGAGGGTTGCTTCTCCAATAAGTTCTGAAAAACCCCCTCTTCTTTTCCACATGAAAGCATTTCTTTACTGTACCCATGACGTTTTCTCCATTTGAGTATTTTTTCCTCTTTCCAGGTATTAGTATTTCTGCAGGAAAAGAATGAAATATTCTACAATCTTTTTCTTATGTAACCTCTTTTTTAAAAAGATTTTATTTACTTGACAGAGAGATCACAAGTAGGCAGAGAGGCAGGCAGAGAGAGGAGGAAGCAGGCTCCCTGCTGAGCAAAGAGCCCGATGCGGGCCTCGATCCCAGGACCCTGAGATCATGACCTGAGCCGAAGGCAGAGGCTTTACCCACTGAGCCACCCAGATGCACCTCATGTAACTTCTTAATGTGGGTCTGAGGTAAAGATGGATGGATTCCTCTGACAGAAACGTGGATGCTGAGGCCACAGCATTTTACATCTCCCTGCTGCCACTCAAGGGACTGCTAGTTAAGGATGCCCTTCCCCGCCTGAGCCAGCCCAGGGCGTCCCTGTGAGACCCCTGTGTGGCAGCAGGGGCGGGGGGCTGCCCTGCTCTCCTCTGCATCTGTGGGTTACCGCGCTGCTGGTGCACTGAGGAGACTGCGGGGAGAGGGGTAAGTATTAGCGGATGCTGGTGCCCCGCCCCTACACACTGTCCCTGGTTCTGTACGTGTAGGTGTGTCCGTGCGTACGCATACCCCCTCCCTCCGGGTCTGCCCAGGGCCCCACTGAGGGCTCCCCACCCCCACCTCTGGCCCTGGCCACCTGTTAGTGTGACAGGAAAGCGGTCACCGCAGAATCTCTTACCATAGCCACCAGGACAGAAATCTGAGGCTCAGTCCTTCCTACCACCCTTTATTCGAAGCCGTGTGTGGCAAGGAGTTGACACCGTAGACAGCCTTAGCTTCAGTCACCTGCCAGCACTTACTTACTTTGACCCTTTCGATCAGAAAATGAAAAATGCTAGCACGCCTCGGGTGCCAGCAGCCCCAAGGTGGGCCCCTAAAGTTGGCGCTGAGGAGGAGACTTCCGGTAAGCTTTGTTATTGGAGGCAAAGGAGCCCAGATGGAGCCTGCCAGATGGGTTTCGCTGAATAGATCATGCTAATTAAGCCAGAGGTCAAGGAGCAGTGTTTCTGGCAGTTGCTATTGGTCTGTGTCTCACGGTGGCTCTGGAAGCACATGAGAACGATTGTACGTCTTTCTATTTTTATTATAGTCGAGGAAAGGTGTCCTCAGTGGCTGGAGACCAGTTACTTTTGCAGGAAATGTACGCTCCTTTCAGATAGTCTTTTATGTCCCTGGGGCCCCTTCTCCGCATGTCCTCTGCTGGCTGTTCCTCGTTTACCATCACAGAAGCTCAGGATATCCACCGTAGCACCTTAGGTATCATCCGGGTGATCACAATCATTCTCCAGAGGAGGAGGTGGATGTGGGAGAAGAGACATGGCTTTTATCACCATCCCAGGGTGAGTTACTCATGGACTCAGGGCTGGAACTTAGCTCTGATGTCCTCGTCCCATGATGCACACCAGGGCAAAAAGCATTAAATGTTGCTCTGGGATCTTCTGGAGAGAGGTACACTTGGTCTAGGAATAGCTTGAGTCTAAGGACGAGGAGAGTCCATCATTGAGGTCCCATAACAGGAATGGACGGTGACGAGAATCTACCCTTCCCATGACATTCCCTTTGCTGAGAACCAACAGGAAGCTGAGTGCAGCTGGCCCCAATGCATGGGAGCCCATTGGCAGTGTGGTTCCCTGAAAGCAACTCCAGAGGCCAGTGAGGGTGGGGGTATGAGCATCTGTGCCAAGTACAGAAATGGGGGGCCTCTGTGCTCCTCAGAGACTGCCAGGAAGGTGGTGAGGCGGAATGAACAGTGACTAGTTTAGGAGAACACAGATCTATGTATGGAGCTGGACTGTCCCCTTGGACAACCACATGGTCCCTGTGGGTGCCCAGTGTCCTGCCTGTAAAGTGAGAGCTGGGACCATGGTTTCTGAAATGTCTTATGTGTTCTGCATCTCTAGACCCAAGACCCAGAGCAGAAGGTTCTCAGGGTTCCCGTGCCCCTAGAACATGAGTTTGTTCCTTCACACATTTTCATTCAGGAACTGTAAGGAAAGACCTTGATGTTTCCCATACGTTTTCCTTTATCACATTTGCAGGACATACATGTGGTGTTGTCTCTATATGGAACTGTCAGTAAAAATTAATAATTACAGAGCTATATCCCTAAAACACTAATGTTACATTTTCCCACACAAAAATCTAAGTTCTTTTGGTAATGTTGCTAAGAGGATAAAATGCTGAGTCTCAGTGCATGAATATACAGTAGGCTACTTTAACTGAGGGAAAAACAGCTCAAAAGCCAACTTTAGGGGTGTCTGGGTGGCTCAGTTGGTTAAGCGACTGCCTTTGGCTCAGGTCATGATCTCGGAGACCTGGGATCGAGTCCCACATCAGGCTTCTGCTCTGCAGGAAGCCTGCTTCTCCCTCTCACTCCCTCTGCTTGTATTCCCTCTCTGGCTATGTTTCTCTCTGTCAAATAAACAAAATCTTTAAAAAAAAGCAAACTTTAAAAAATCTAAATAGTGGTAGGATTATACTGATAGCTTTCTTTCTTGCTGTATCTCATATGTATTTCATTTAAAAAGTTATGGGGGATATAGTCTAGTGTATACTGTGATGTCATTATACATCTAAGGTTACAAGTCTTGAATTCCAGAAACACATATGACAAAAAGTTTTCATATATTCTTTTATGTGGTATTTTAAAAACACATATTTTGTGAAGGTAACTTTAAAACTTTATTTCCTTAAGTTTTATAAATTTACATGTTTGACACATAGAAATTATATTATCATCTTGTTAATGTAAAAAGTTAAATAAAATCTGTAGGAAAATCAGAAACAGAGAAAAATGTCCTTATCTCTAATTCAGTGTTCTCTCCGTGAGAGCCCTTACTTGCCTCTGTGACTAATGATAGACCAGTGCCTGATACTGTAAAGTACCCTCAGGCTTGCCACTGTGGTGTGTTGTCTAGTTTATAAGCAGATGGTTGTATAAAATTTTATTCAAAATATCTGTCCATAGTTCTAGCCCCAAGAGATGATATAATTTCATAAAGATATGCAATTAGCAAACGTCAGAAGAGGCCCCCAGATCATTCCTATGAAGGTTAAGAATGAGGCAAGGAAATCTACCATTACCACTGTTAGTTTCTGTTGTTTTAAAAATGTTGGCCAAAGCCAATTAGTCAAGGAAAATGCACATTATGTAAATACTGCAAAGGAGGAGACAGTCATTTTGATGATGATAACCCTGTCAAGGAAAGTCAGAGGAACAGAAACA
>PITA01035157.1:0-10812 GCA_004023965.1 Spilogale gracilis
TGAGCCTAGGGGCGGGGGGGGGGTTCTGTCTAGTGGACAGGGAGACGTAGATAGATAATGACAATGCTGAGGGACAGCGGTAGTGACAGAGGTGTGGGGGCTCATCAGGGCCCGGCGCTGTGGAGTGGGGGTTAAGGAAGGTTCCCGAAGGAAGGAGGTGATGTCCACACCGACACCTGAGAGATAAGCACTATCAGACAAGAGGGGAGGAGGAGGGAGGGGGAGAAGGGAATTCTCGGCCAAGAGAAAAGCGGGTTGTGCAAAGGCTCAGGGATAGGGCCCAAGCACATCCAGTGGCCCAGTATGGCTGGAGGCAGAGGGGCACTAAGGGAAGAGGGGGGTGAGAGAGCTGGGGCTGTCACCAGATGGTGACAAGCCTTCCCTGCAGCACAGGAAGGAGTGTGAGCTTTCCTCTGTGTGCAGTCAGGATGTGTTAGGTAGACACAACCAGCTTTCCATTTTAGCAAGATGGTTCTGGAACCGCCAGAGGGGAGGCGGGAGGAGGCAGGAAGCAGTTAGAAGGCTGCTTCACAAATTCAAGGGAAAGACAAGCAGGCCTGGACCAGAGCAGGGATGCAGAGGGACCTGAAGGGGAGGTGACTACTCCAACATTCAGGGGGAAAATGGACAGGACTTGGCACCTGACTGCATGGCAGGCATGGTGGTGAGGGGTGGGACTGAGGGAGGAGGCAACATAGAAAGGGCAGGCACAATGACTCTCAATGAGGAACCAAATGTCTGGGGAAAGGTGAAAGGGAGGTGATAGACTGAGGCTCAGAGAGGTTAAGTGTCTTATCCAATGTCACACAGCCAGGAGGGGCCCAGCTGGGTTTAACTTCAAAGCCTACAGCATTTCCCACCACTTAGGGAGAAGACTGGAGGGCTGGGTCCTTCCCATTCAGCAGTTCCACATCTTGTACCCTGACCATCTGTCCCCGCTCCTAGCCTAGCCCCGGGAAGCTTAGGGCTGCGGTTTCTCCTGCCTCACCTATGAGGTGTGGGGCCGGCAAAACCTCAGGCTGGCCCATTCCTGGCTACAGGCATGCCATCCTGTGGCAGACGGGCAGTGAGGCTGAGCTCACTGCAGTTTAAGGGTTTAGGCCCCTGAGAATTCATGCCAGCCACAGGCTCCCCCATGTCCAGAGTGACCTGCCTGCCATGGGCTCGGGCAGAATAAGCCTGAGCACGGGCACCAGCCTCTCTCAACCTGGGAGGGAGAACCAGGCCAAAGCACATTCCCAGTCCTGAGAATGTGGCCCCCGAGCCTCAGCCACAGTGCCCAGAGTACAGGGAAGGCTGGAGATGGGGTACTCTGAGTGCAAAGCGGTCGCCGGGTGTGTGTGTGGCCACAGAGCACTCTGGTGACGACAAACCCAAATACCCTCCCAGCAGGAGCCTTGAGTCAAGTAGCTGTAGTGGGTTCTGGTCCTCCCTGGGACACTTCCTAAACTATGGGGCCCTGGGTATGTCACTAAACCTTCCATATCACACTACGGATAGGGGTGAGAGCAGGACCTGGCTCAGAGGGTGGTTGTGAGGATCCAGGGAGTTAACACAGGCTGAAAACAAACTTAGCATGCTGGGCGGCCCAGCAATGCTGCCTGGGTCCGGGGACGATGATGATGGCCACAGGTGGTCACATCAACTCCACGTCTTTCTGGTCTGGCCTGGGCTGACCCTGCGGAGGGAGCAGGCCTGGCTGTATTTATTCTTGGCCCATTTTGCCCCTTGGGGGGCTGGCGGCGGCACTGAGCAAGGCTGCCCATCCTCCATGGCATCGATCTTCCTGCCTCCCAGGAAGGCACGATGCACTTAGCACATCAGTCAGGGCCGGCGGGTCATCCCGGCTGGGAGCCAGCCCATCCGCTTGTAGTTCCCCAAGTGGGTCAGGAAGTTGGAGGAAGTCAAACTTTTCAGAGGGGCCCCGAGGATGGTCCAGGGCTCTAGAGGGGGGACACCCTCATCGATATCCTTACAGGAACCTAGCAGTGTGGATCTGGTTTGACACCCAGCTCGCCAGGATGACCTTAGGCACATCGCTCAGCCTCGTCGCTTCTGAGTTTATAAACCTCATTCCTATCCATCACCTCATTTGACCCTCACAACAACCCTGGGAGGTGAACAGGGCACAACTTATCATTCCCTCTTTATAGAGGGGGAAACTGAGGCTCAGGAGGGCTTGGCCACTAGCTTGCCCAAGGCCACGCTGCATGTAAGAGGCCTAGTCAGGCCCTGGGTCTGTCTGGCTCCACACCCAGGCTTACCCCACATGGGTGCTGTGGGGAGTCACTGTGCAGTAAGGATGTTAGCTGAGGAGGTGACAGACCCCGAGAGGGTGACAGTGACATGAGAGAGGCAGTGAGGGCTGGTGGAGAAGGAGCTAGGGACATAGAAGGGCCGTGGAGTGTCTATGTGTGTAGGTGTACAACGTGTGGCAGGGAGGAAGCAGGCATCCTGGGCCGAGGGAATGCCATGAGGAGAGGCCTGGAAGAAGCTGAAGGCAAATGAGGTGCAGGGAGGTAGGGGGAGGGTTCTTGGGCCAGTGAGAACAATTGGAAGGAGGAAGCCCAGGGATGGCAGGGAGAGGCCAAAAATCAGGGATGGGGCTGTGACCAGAGAAAGCCTTCCATGGAGACAGGGGCAGGTATGAGCATTCTGGTCAAGCAAGGCCTTCCGCCCAGCTCACGGCGCCTCCCCCATGACAGGACACAGAAGGGGTGGACCTCGGGGTCAGGAAGGCCCAGCTGAGGAGGCCTGGCAGTCCCAGGCCTGCAGGTCACCCTTCCAGCCTGGATAGGTACCTGAAGCCACATCCAGAAGCAAAGGGGGCTGTTCTCTGACTCAACCCCCACATGCCTGAGAGGAGATGGGAGCAGGAGAGTTGGGCCTGCAGAACAAGTGGGAGAAAGGGGGTCCAGAAAGGTGAAGTAATTGGCCTCAGGTCACACAGCCTGTGAGTGGCAAAGCTGGATTCTAAACTCTGCCCCGCTTGCCGGCACCCACGCTCCTTCTGCTCCTCAGAACAGCGGATGTTCCAGCGGACTCGGCGGCTTCGCAAGCTGGGCCTTGGCAGAGAAAGCTGGGGACTCGGGCTGCCAGGACCTCCACCTCCAGAGCCAAGCAGGGCTCCCGGCGTGCCTCCAGCCCCGGGCCCCCACCCTGCCTCGGGGACCTTCGCCCAGGACCTCAAACCACTCTGGAAACCGTGAGCAACAGCCTTTGCACACACAATAGGTTCTGGAGACTTTAAATAGTTTTTGGAGCCTCCAAACAGCTTCTAGGACTGACAAAGTGCTTCCAAAATGTTCAAATGCCTTTGGAATCTTTGAACAGCCCCTGGGACGTGGACCCAAATTGAGAGCCAAGAAGGGCCCGGGGCCAAGGCAGAACTCAGGCGGTCTTCCCAGCCCACAAGCCCTCCTCCCAGCGTGGGCTGGCTGCACTCCGGCCGTGGCCTATGCCGCGGGGCCCAGCCACACCTCCCGTCTCACCGAGCGGCTTCACGGTGGCCCAGAAGGAGCACTGGGCTTGGAAGAGGGGGTGACCGGGCTTCCTCCAGCCTCTACCTTGCTGCGTAAACTCCATCAAATCGCTTCTCTCTGGGCCTTGGTTTCCCCACTTATAGAATGGGGCAGCTGTGTGAGAGTATGGGTGTATGGATGTGCAGCCCAACTTTGGGATTCAAACCCGGTTCCCACCCGCTCATCCCCAGGCCCCGCCCGGTTTCAGCCTGTCTAGAGTCCGAGGGCAGCGGGCTGGGGGAAAAGCTCTGCTTCACCAGGGTCTGAGAGAGGTGCCCCAGCCCATGGGGCTCTACGGCCGATGGAAGTGGACTTGACCTTTTTGCTTTTCATGGCAGCGGATTCAAACCCCCCACCTCTGGGCCTCAATGAGTGTGTGTCAGGAAAAGCCTCTGTGGGTGCCCCACCCAGCGTGGTGCCGACCCCAGCACCATGCAGCCTTTCTGCGTGGCCACAGAGGGCGGCCGGTGGTTTCAGCCACCCAGAGCCGTCTCCATGGTGACGGGCTCGAAGCCGAGCTGGGCTTTTGAAGAACACTCATAAAAACGCAAACCTACCCCAGATGAGCCGTCGTACATTTGTGAAGCAAAACATCTCGGGCCAGCCCTGTGCCTTGTAAACCATGCCTGGCCAGCGGTCTGCGCCGGCCTGGCGAGCACACAGCATCTGACCCGCCAGGCTTGGCACTCCTGCTTCCTTACAGTAACTTTGGGCCCCACCTCAGGCCCACCCACCCGACCATGGCAGTTGGGGAGGTAGTTGCAACTCAGCTGGAGTCAGCTTCTTGGCTGTGTGTCTCTGAGCAAGTGCGTTCACCCTCTCTGAGCCTCAGCATCCTCATCTGGAAAATGGGCAGGAGGCTATAATGATGCCTTGTGGGGAAGACTGACCGAGAGATGGCTAGAATAGGCACGGCGTGGTACAAAGTACGTGCCAGCTTGCCTCCATGTCTCCCTCCTTTGCAGCATCACTCCTGCATAGCTTCATAGGGTCACCTCCTCCCGGCAGCGTCAGAGGCCCCCGCGCCTGCACCGGCGACAGCCTGTATGTCTCCCTGCATCAGAGCACTCAGCATCCTGAACTGTCACAGTCTGTTTGCTCATCTCTCAGCCAAGCCTGAGTAACCGGCATCGGTGCCCTACTATTTTAACCGAGCGTGGCTCGAGGGTGGCACACGATAGATCTTCAGTAAATACGTAAGAGCAAACGAGTAAACACGGTGACCATTGTTTCTGAAGCTCAGATCGAGGGGTGTGGTCTGGGGATCACTAGGAGGCATATTTCAGGGTGGAGGTGGACAGGACGGCAGCTGGACTCGAATACAGGTAACTCACGGGGATACAGGCACGGCACCCTGAGCGCTTCTGTGCAAAGGGCTCTGGAAGCGAAGTTCTCTAGCTTCCATGGTTGCTTCTATTTTGCAAAGAAAGAAGCCAGGTTTCTGAGAGGTGGAGTCACTTGCGATGGTCGTGTGTGTGGTGGGGGGCAGCGATGTTGGCACTCAGGCACTTCAGCCAGGAACGTTGGGGGTGCCCACTCATCTCCTGAGGCCTGTGCTGTCCGCCCCCACTCCTCCCTTCCCTACACCAACACACGCTCAAATGCCATGCTCGAGGCCTACCTCCTGGGCACAGGCCCTCTGTGCCCCGACAGAGACAGACCACACCCCGGAGCAGACACGGAGCGGCCCCCACCCTCAGCCTCTGACCTGTGATACCCAACCGCACCCCCTTTTTCTTGATCCTGCCCCCTGTGGCTCCCTTTCCCTCCCTACTCCTTCATGTCAGGCTCCTAACTGCCTGGAGTGTCCCACCCAGAATGATCCACTCTAGTAGACAGCGCTCCATGAAGTAAAAGGCCTAGACTTTGAATTCTGGCCCTGTCACTTAAGAGCTGTGTGATCTTTGACAAGTTACTGAACCTCTCTGAGCCTGGATTTCCCTCCTGGAATACAGGAGGAGAAGAGGATCTGCCTGACAGGTATTGTGAAGGTAAGGTAAGTTGATGAGAGTGGACATGTTTTATAAATGGAAAAGTACTAGGGAGGTGGTGGACTTTATTTTTATTTTAAAAGATTTTATTTATTTATTTCACAGAGAGGGAACACAAGCAAGGGGAATGGAGAAGCAGACCTCCCGCCGAGCAGGGAGCCCGATATGGGGCTCAATCCCGGGACTCTGAGAACATGACCTGAGCTGAAGGCAGACCTTTAATGACTGAGCCACCCAGGTGCCCCAGAGGTGGTGGACTTTAAACATCTACAATGGATTATGATATCGAAACCAAAACATAAATACATAATGTGTCTAATTCTAATTAATTACAAATAATCACTGAAAAGGGTCATGGCTGTCAGCAGCTGGCCAGGGAGTTGTGGGTCAAAGAAAAGAAACATACAGGGGCGCCTGGGTGGCTCAGTTGGTTAAGCGACTGCCTTCGGCTCAGGTCATGATTCCAGAGACCCGGGATCGAGTCCCACAGCGGGCTCCCTGCTCAGCGGGAAGCCTGCTTCTCCCTCTCTCATTCCCTCTGCTTGTTCCCTCTCTGGCTGTGTTTCTCTCTGTCAAATAAATAAAATCTTAAAAAAAAAAAAAAAAAGAAACATACAAGGCAGATTTAAGCCCCTGTGCTCAGTAAGTACGGTCTGCAATCATTCATTCATCTCTTTGTCCATCAGTCTGTCCATCCACCAGTCCACCCTGCAACAATCTGGCCATTCTACCCTCACTCATCAACCCCCTGCAGGGTGCTTGCACCTGTTCTGCTCAGATGGGCTTGCAGCCACACCCCTCCCAGCCACAGTGAAGACCAACGCCGGCTACTGATCACGGAGCCCCACTGACACCAGACTTGTTCCCAGTCTTCCTTTAATCCTCATGCCCATTTTACAGATGAGGACACTGAAGCTCAGAGAGGCTGAGGCCAGGATGCAGCGACTAGGAAGGCCCTCTTCACCTCTGCACTACATCCCTCTCCCTCCCTGGCTGTCTGTGAAGTCCCCTCCTGTCTTCGTTGGCACCGTCATTTCATTGTGACTTCCGAGCCGCCCACCTCTCCAAAGTACTCCCTCCCAACTCCCTCATTCTGAAAGACTGTCCCCCATCAGCGTAGGTGGGTGGGTTTGGCACCCCTTCCCCCGGGTTGCAAGGGCTCACAATTTTCATTTCCCTCTATTCTTTATTAATTATCCTTCAAAACGTGTTCCGTGATTTCACTGACATCATTGCTACCGGCTCTGAGTGGGAGACCCACAGAAAGTTCCCAAGGAGGCCCAGGAGGGCCCTCTCCATGCGTCCCCCCCTTGGTCCCAAGACATCTCCCTCAGCAGGGCTGCCCTTTCCCTGATCTTGTGAGGCTGCCTGCTATCCCTCTGTCAGGCAGGGCGTCTGGGGCGAGGTGGCCTCGGCTGGTGGGGCCTAACTTTGCTGTTGAGTCTTGCTCCTCCCGATATCCAGAGAGCTAGGTGCTCGCATTTTACAACAAATGGCCAGGGGTATGGAGATGGGAGCTGACCGGCCAGGCCACACAGCTAAGCAGGGCTGGGGCACAGGCTAAGCCCGGGCCCTGCTCTGCAGGTTCATTCCCGTTGGCCTAGCGTATGCGGTTTTTGCCCTCCACTCCCAGTGCCCAGGTGAGGTTATTTTTCCTTATCTTGGCCAGGCCACTCATGCGCACAGATGCCTGCGGGTCTGGCCATATTGAGAGAGGAAGTGAGGGAAAAGGTGACATTCTGGCCCAGACATCCTGAGTGTGGCGGGGCCGTTGCTGACCTGCTCTGTGGTCCTGGTCATGAGGGTGCGAGCAGTCAAATCTGGGTTAGATGCAGAAGCAGAGTTTGCAAGTGGTGGAGCTGAACTTGGCCCTCAGGGACACCCTGGGGCGGCAGTGCTCAGAGCATAGGATGGCCGGGCCCCTCCTCAGACCAAGAGCATCAGAGATGGGCTTAGGGCCTGGGACTTTCTCATTCATCTAGCGAACCCCCTCTCATTGTACAGATGAGAAAACGGAGGCTCAGAGAGGACAAGGAATCCACTCAGGGTCACATAGCAAGAAGGCTATCAAGTTGAGACCAGACCCTGTTTCTTTTGACTCCCCAGTGTAGGCCCTTATCATCTCACCCCAAAGAACAGGGCATTTCTAATAAGAGGCCCCTCAGGGGCTGCCTGTGGGCTGGATGGGGTGGGGACAATGACTTGAGGCCTCCAGGCTCCTGCCCAAATATACACCCTCTTTGGTGTGTCAGGATATCTGAAAGCTCCTCATTTGAGGTTTTCCAGCCTTCGGGTAGGGTGACAGGGCCTAAGTGACACCTCAGAAGAGATTAGGGGACAAGGAATAAGATGGGGCCCAGATGGGGTGGGTCAGGGAGGCAGAGAGGACAAACTTCCTTCCTGGTCAGCTCTGCCCAGGACAGCTGTCACTGGAAGCCCTTAAACTCCCTGCCCCCCTCACCACTACTGAGGAACTTCCCAAAGTCCCAGCTTTGCATTCATTTTCTCAGAGGACTCTGGGATGCAGAAGCGTAAGGCTCTTCAAAGACCTCTGGTTTACTTCCTTCTTTGACTTTTGGGGAGACTAAGAGCCAGAGAGAAGTGACTTGTTCCAGGTCACAGAGTGAGTTAGTAATGGCCTGATTTGGGGAGTGAGGGAGGACAGATGGACCTGTAGCTCCTGGAAGACAGCAAGGAGGAGGTGGCTCAATGGCCAATCAACCAGCTTGTTCTTCCCCCCGCCACCAGGGAAACAGGAGAAAGGCCAGCGGCCTGGAGAATCAGCTGTGTGGTCCTGAGCTGGAAGACGGGCCCTTCCTGCTGGTGTGTTCGCAGCACCTGGGCTCTCGCCCCCAGCCCTGTGTCCCTTCTTGAGTGCCCAGTCCAACCTGCTTAGCCTTCAAGGCCCTTAACCATCTGCCCCACTGTCCTCTCTGTTCTCTCTCCTCCTTCTGCACCCCAGTGATCTCATCAGACACCAGGCCACACCCCCATTCCGCAGCCCCTGGACAACAAGCTGGGGCCTGGCAATGACCCTGACTCGGGCCCTCAGCTCAGCCCCCTGTGGAGACTTGTCACAGTGCTCCCAGATCAGGGCAGCCATGCTCACAGGCCCTAATGCTAACCCTAAGTTAGGTTCTAAGAGGTCCATCCCCCAGAGACTGACTCCAAAGCCCCAGGGATTGGGGACACTTGAGCAATACCAGAAGCCTCAGCCTGCCACCCAGAAGGAAACTGTACCATTTGGAACTCTGGAAGGGATTCAGATTAGCAGACATCTGTAGGCCCAGCTCTGGCTACCCAGAACACGGAGCCCTGGAGGGTTTGTGCTGAACTCTGTGCCTGGGACGTCCTTCGGCCCATCTTCATGGGCAGGTTCCTCTTAAGCCTTCACAGTCAAAAACAAGGTTTGTTTCCTTAGTGAGACTCTACCTGCCTTCAGATCTATTTGAACTGGTCAGACCTTCCTGGGTTCATGTATCAGAAAACATATACCTCTAACGTGGTACCTCCCAGGGCAAGGAATGGGCCTCACATTCGTATTTTCCTCTGTGCCTGGTGCAGATGAGGTGTCCAGCACACACTGACTCTTTTCTTGCTTGTGGATCATCCTAGGGTTCTAACACAGTGCTCCAGGTACTCAGAACTGGGAAGGAGATCCACTCTACGGTAAGAAGCAGAGGCTTGGAGTCGGATGGACCCGGGGCCAGATTCCAGCTCCCCTGTGTGACCTGGAAGAGGTCTTCTAACCTTGCTGGGCCTCAGTTTTCTTATCTGTAAAATGGGAATAACTATGTTCACCTTGCAGAAAAAAGGAGAGGATTCAACAAAGAAAGCTAGGTAAGGAGTCTAGCACATAGAAAATGCTCAATGAATGAATGTATATGTGTATCCACACACACACGGAGACACACACACACATAAATATAAAATACATGTTATATGTATTAATATATCATATACTCGTAAGAATGAATAAAGACCCCAGTTCCCTGGAAACTTGTTCTCAGGCACTGATCCCTTGGAAAAACATCTTAGAAGGGCTTCCGTCTGATCTGTAGATATCTCTGCACCCCAGCCTAAGCTTCACTTCATTGTCTTGCTCTGAGGGTGCCGAGTAAATACTCCAGGCCAGCTGGTGCCTGGAAACCGCCAATTGCCGAGGAGCAGCTCGTTAATTTTCCCGTCTCTGCATACAGACCCTGAAGCTTCTGCAACTCATCTTGGGAAATTGAGTGAAGCGGGTCAGGCCGGGGCCAGGGGTCGCAGGAAGTGGGGCTGGGGGTGCCAGGGGACTTGAAAGGGGCTGCAGAGGCACCACTGGGAAGCGGTCCAGGCTGGAGGAAGTGGGCCGGGAGCTGCCGAAAGGCAGATGGATCCCAGGCCCAGCCTGGCCCCACTGGCTCTGACTCAGCTTTCAGGCTCGGAGGGGAGGAAGCCGGGGGCTCACGGTGAGGCAGGATGCACACCGGCTCTCATGGAGGCAGCTCTGGGGGCCAGGAGGTCCCATGCCAGTAGAGGAGAGGCCGAGTGGTGTAGTGGTCGAGAGCCTGACTCCTTGGGTTTGAATCCCGGCCCCGCTTTCGGGTCAGTTATTCAACCCCTTTGTGCCTCAGCTTCCCCCTCTGTAAAATGAGGACGATGAGGGGAAGAGGACTCACGTCACAGGGTGTTGTGGGAATCAAACACACACGAAGAGCTTAGCACTGTTTCTCGCATGGGAAAACCACTCCGTAAATGTGAAGCTATTAGTGTTATTATTACCATCCCTTCCTCCCCACTTGGAAGCAGCGTCCTTGGAAAGTCTCCTCTACAGATTGTGAGCCTGGGCCCGACTCCGTAGTAAGGTGTCACCCCTCGTGCCAGCTCCACAGCGCCCGCCGGCAGTCCTTCTGCACCGGGCGGAAGGGTGCGGCAACGGGCTTGGGATGTCTGGCCCGGGCCGGAAGGGGGAGTGCAAGCCCAGGGGCCTATCACACGCCTTCCCTGGGACATTTCCTTTACTCGGGCAGATATTTACTGAGTTCCCGTTCGGCGCCAGCCCTGGGCTAGGCCCGGGGATGCAAAGGTGAGCAAAAACAGACATGGTTTCTCACTGGCATCAGAAGTCCAGTGGGTCATCGCAGCAATGGCCACAATCGCCAAACTGTGGAAAGAGCCAAGGTGCCCATCAACAGATGAATGGATAAAGAAGATGTGGTACATATATACAATGGAGTACTATGCCTCCGTCAGAAAGGATGAATACCCAACTTTTGTAGCAACATGGACTGGACTGGAAGAGATTATGCTGAGTGAAA
>PITA01035158.1:0-10812 GCA_004023965.1 Spilogale gracilis
TTTTTTTTTTTTTTAAGATTTTATTTATTTGGCAGAGAGAAACACAGCCAGAGAGAGAACACAAGCAGGGGGAGTGAGAGAGGGAGAAGCAGGCTTCCCGCCGAGCAGGGAGCCCGATGTGGGAATCGATCCCGGGTCTCCCGGATCATGACCTGAGACGAAGGCAGTCGCTTAACCAACTGAGCCACCCAGGCGCCCCCCAAAGTCTTTTTCTATATTGAATTTCTCTTTGCAGTTACATGAAGTTTGGCATTTAATCCCTATTTTGGTGTAGAAACTCAGTGACATTGAATATATTCAACGTGTCATGAGACCACCACCGCCATACCTTTCCAGAACTTTCCTGTATCCCAAACAGAAGTGCTCAATAATAAGTCCCCATTTCTCCTTCAGCCCCCAGCTGGTAATCTCCAGAGTTCTATAGGTGCTGTCACACAATTTTTGACCTTTAGGGTCTGGTCCACTTTTTTCTGCATGTTTTCAAGTCTCACCCATAGCATGGATGAGAATCTCATTCCTTTCTACGGGTGATTCATAAACACTTAAGACTTAGATTGTTTCCACCTTTGGCCTTAGTGAGAAATTGGTGATAGGATCAGTTTGACTCTCTCTTGCCTTCTTTCGGGTATATACGTCTACAGCTGGAATTGCTGGACCATACAACAATTATATTTAATTTTTTTGTATACTGTTTTGGTTAGTTGCATAGGTAATCTCTTTGAGGGGGAAATGCATATACTTGTCGTGGTCCTCACTTTTCTAGAGTTTTGCCATAGTTGTGGCATTTTTTCTTTCATTAAAGTTGGCATTTAAAAAATAATTTTAATAAACAATGTTCCTTTTCTTAATTTCTAAGAATATGTATATTTTTGGTGTCAGAAGCATCATTTTATTTTTGCCAAATTCCATCTGTGTGTATTTAAAAAATAAGAGAGTACTTTTTCTTTATTAACCATTGATATTATGAATTATAGTAATTGATTTTCTAAAATATAGGCCATTTTTGATTTCTTATTTTAATAATACCTTGATATTAATTCCTTTTTACATAGCACTCGGTCAAATTTCCCCCCTTTTAAAAATTAATTTTTAATCTCATGGAAGCTTTATATGCAAATGTGGCCCATCTAACTTGTGCTGTTTGAAATTCACTGAACTTATGTTCCTTGCCAATGAGATGATCAATTTTATGTTTCATGAATTTTAGATAAGGTGTAGTCCAAGCATCAAATTCCCTTGTTCTTTTATATATTAATTTTAAAACTGTACTCCTGTTTGTGTCCTTAGTAAGTGTGTATCTTCCTGATCTATCAGTCTTTCCCTCACTTCTGTCTGTGTTCATTTCTCCTCTTACTTCGTTGTCTACAGGCACGTGGACACGGGGTTATTCAATGCATAAAAATTCACTGTGGTCACTTTCTCATTGTCAGTTGTGATTTTTATCAGGACGAAATAGCCATCTCTCTAGTCTGTTGAGTCTTTTGGGTTTTTTTTTTTTTGTGTGTGTGTGTAAAATAAGTTGATACCCTGACTTTGCTTTTGCTTGATGTACTTTGCTTCTCATTTTGCTCTTAATTTTTCCTACCATGGTTTAGGAATGCTTTTTATAAACAGCATGTTTAATTTTCCATTAGAGAATCACTCCCATTTTAGAAGAGTTTGACTTAGTTTTGAACATCATCGTAGTTGATAATATCTGACCTTCCCCCCTTCCTTTTTTCCTGTTTTATTTATTTATTTTTAAAGATTTTATTTATTTATTTTGACAGAGAGAAACACAGCGAGAGGGAACACAAGCAGGGGGAGTGAGAGAGGGAGAAGCAGGCTTCCCGCCGAGCAGGGAGCCCGATGTGGGGCTCGATCCCGGGTCTCTGGATCATGACCTGAGCCGAAGGCAGTCGCTTAACCAACTGAGCCACCCAGGCGCCCCTTTTTTCCACTTTAAAGCTTTTCTTTTATTTCCTTATAAATGACTTTATTATGCTCATATTTTATATCATTTGAAAAATATATAATTATAGATCTATCAATATCTGCACTTTTACCTGTAATTCTGGTTTCTATGAGTAATTAAGATTAAATTTTTAAAAACTTTTAACCTATATTTCACCAATACCAGACTCTAGAAGAAGTAATGCCTGGTTCCAGAAATAGAAATTTAAAAACTTCAACTCTACTTCATTATATTCCCACTTGTTAATTTTTGTTTCTATCATTTTAGATCTTGATTGATATTATTTAAGTTTGACTTCCTATGTACTCTTCCCCTGCGGAATAATTTTTGTTGCTTGCCTTACATTTTATGACCAGATTAATGACAAGTGTTTAGTCTTTTCTCCGTTTAAGTGATTTTAGGGTTCACCAGCATTTCATTTACAACATGGTTTTCCCATTTCTCCGCTCTTCCTAATGCTCCTTTCTCAGTCAATTGGAAAATGCCTTTGAGATTACGTTCAAGGATCATGGATTTTGGACCCCTTAAGCATCTCAGAGGGTTTTCTGTTGCCTTGAAATCTGACCAAGGTCATTCTTGGGTCGCATCACTTAATCCTTACATCTCTGTGGTTTTTAATCTGCTGTTTTCTGGCAGTCAGAGTTGCAGAAAAGATTGAAGCCAGAGTGGCTTTGTTTCTTTTTTTAGGTAACCTTTTCTCTCTGCATGTGTACTGGGCTGATTTTCTTTATTTCTGATGTGTAAGCCATTTATGCAGGGTGTGGCTTCCTTTTTTCTGAGACTTTTTTCTGAGACGAGGGGTCAGATGCTCTATCACAGCTCTCGTATCTGCTGCCCACGCAGGAAGAAGTATCTGCCTTTCTTCAGGTCAGGTGTGTCCCTGTGACTTGCCTCACTCGAGGACATGTGACCCTTCCCGGCGGGAGTCGTGAGACCCAGTCGAGCTCTGCGAGGCCCTCTTTCCCTCGGCCGTGATGGCTGAGGGTCTCCTCCGTAGCTGCTGTGTTATCAGGAACCTACAGCGTGAGCATGAATCTTGCTGTGAGCCACTGTGGTCTTGGGGATTTCTGTTCCCCGGCACAACCCAAATGACTGAGTCACAGACGGGCGGCCCTTCAAGCACGCGTACACCTCTTCTTCTGCATCTAAGGCGGTTCTCAAACTTTTTGGTTTCAGATTTAATAATTTTTGAGGACCTTCTCTTGCAAACTTTTGTTCATGTGGTCCGTATTTACCAATTACTTGCCATATTACAGATTAAAAACTGAGAATTAAAAAAGTATTTATTAATCCAAAATATAATAAACTCATTCAATCTTAGCATAAACAGCACATTTTTTATGAAGACTATGTTTTCCAGAACAAAATGAAATTCAATGAGAAGAGAGCATTGCCTTATATTTTTGCAAATCTCTTTAAGTGGGGATAACCAAAAATTAGGTAAATTCTCAGATTGGCTTCTTGGCCTGCTTGGCTGCATTATGTTACTTCTGCTGAAGTAGATGAAGAAAATCCAGTGACACATGGTATTGTAGTTGGTGAAGGGAGGAGTATTTTTGGACACTTCTTGGGTATTTACAGATATTTTTCTTTGATTCTAGACCAACACTTGGAAAGTGGGAGTTCCTTAAAGGTGAGCCCCAGTGTGGACTGAGACCGTATCGATGAGCTCTTCGTCCCCCATTTACACTAAAATCCACTGGTCTACCTTGCATTTCAAACGGATCTTTTGTGAGAGCGTGCATTGGTCATTTGGAAAACGTTCAGGCTGAGTAGTATAGGTCTTCCAAATGTTGACACATTTCATGATACTAAATTAAAAAAAAATCACATTAATTAGTTAGCTACCATCTCATCAGAAAAGACAATGTGTCAGCAAACTGTCAGACTCCCGGAGGCAGGTATAAATCTCTGAAAATTCAAATTTCCTTCTAAAAGTCCAAATTTTATCCCTGGCAACAAAGGTTGTTAGTCATCCTTGAAGCCACAGGTTCACTTCACTCATTTTTGAGAAAAAGTCTGCCACCTGCCTGCATCTGGGTAAGTCTCATGCATCAGTTACTTATTCAGTAAAAATGCTGCTCTGTGAAAAGAAGGGACCAGTGCTGCCAGCCATCATCGTGTTTCTCCCCGAGACGCAGGGCCCCCCACCTATCGGTGAGGGTATAACGTATAACAGATTATCCCCAACTCAGCGGCTGAACACAAACATGAACGTTTATTATCTCACACAGTTGCTGTGGGTCAGAGATCTAGCACAAGCCTCACTCGGTGATTCGGCCAAGGGCTCTCAAGAAGTTGCAGTTGAGATGTTGGCTGGGGCAGCTTCGTCTCAAGGCTTGACCGCGGTGGGAAGATCCACTTCCATTTCCAAGATGGCGGTCAATGCTGGTCCCTGGCAGTGGACTTCAGTTTCTCTCCAGGAGGACCTCTCTAGAGGGCTTCTTGTGTGTCTTCACAACAGGGCAGCGGCCTCCCTGGAGCGGGTGATCTAGGACAGCGAGGAGGGGGGCCTGATATCTTCATGACTTAGCCTTGGAAGTTACATACCATTATTTCTGCAATATCCCTTTGGTTACAAAGTCTGTATTCGATGGGGGAGACTACACAAGGGTGTGAATACTGCGAGGTGCACACACTGGGATGTCTTGGAGGCTCAGTACCATAGTGTAACGCTCAAAATATAAGAGGGCCAGGATTTTATAACATTACTACTTGTACTGTTACAGCAAAGACATTCTTAAATGAAACTGGCATTAAAAAAAAATAAGACAAAACCGATGCATGGTGGGAAAGAATATGATGGCTAGTCATACAGCTTTGTACCCCTGCTCTGGTGCTTTCTCAAGCTTGGGCACTAGAGTTTTACCCACCGTGGCTTCTGTGCTTTCAGGTAAATAACAAACTCCCTGAAAAGGAGCAAACATTATATTATTATGAAAACTGTCTCAGGTTTGTAGATACTCTGAATGTGTCCTGGGACACCCCCCCCACCCCCCCCCGCCCTCGTAAAGCTTTGCAGACCACATTTCAAGAATGACTGACCTTAGAGAAACGTTCTTTTACTCTATTTTAGGTAATTACTTTCTTCTTTGGTGGGATGTTATTCAGAATCTCAATCATGTAAATGTCAGAGCACTGTTCCTCTGTCTTCTATGCATCACTTTATCTTTTATCATTTAATTCCTTAGTTTTTTCCCACTATACAGATCCAATTTTCTGCACCATCAATTTTGGCGTTTACTCTCTCCAATGAGGATTTTAACTCTTCATCTATGTGTTTTATTTTTCTTTATTTCCCCTCTGCCCTTTGTCTGTTTCAACTGCCCTCTATTGAAACACAGTGATGTCTGCTCTCTGATTCGCTGACCTGGTACAGGAATTAAGAAACATCCCCCAGCATGTACTTCCGGGATTTCTCTCTCTTTCCCCAGGGAGTGCCACTCCTCCTTCACAGCAGGATGAATGGTGGTGATGTTCACTCTCCAGCAGCCCCCAGGAAAATGCCCCCACAGCACGGCCGAGTTATCAGTTTGGTGTAGACGCTCTCTCTTTGAAGCAGACAAGGGGAGAAATCAGTCATCGCATCCGTGTTTCCCAGGCGAGGTTTGTGGCTGGGTTTCCTCTGAGGCACGGTGCTCCTTTTCTCAGCTCCCCTCCCTCTGCCTCCCGATGGTCAGGGACCCCTCCAGTATTCCAGCATGGGCCTATTTGTTAGACCTTGGTTTGAGGTGCTGAGGAATTGTATGGGTTTCTTTAGAAAGGTTATAGTGCAGATGAGAACTATTATAAACAGTGTAAAATCTCATTTTTAAAACATTTTGCTCCTCAAAGAACTGAGAAGATGATCAAGATCGATTTGAATTATAAAAGCGACCTAACACGATGGCAGGATATTTTTAAATGGATAATGTAGAGGCTGCAGCAGTCAGAAGCCCCCCCACCCCAAGGTCTGTTTGGGGTCCTCGGGGCATTTCATTTCTCTTCTTTGATATCAGTTTGTGAAACTTCGTTGTAATGACCTTGCACCCGCTGTGTTGGGTTGATTTTTAATAGAAACGGAACTTGAGGCCGCAAGCCTCGCCCTGCATTGTCGGCTCATGCTCTGTGCTGGGGATTTTGAAGTTTTCAATCCCTTGAACACTCTATAATAAAAAGGCCTACAGAATGCTGGAAGAAATCGTATTCAAATACGAACTAGATATTTCTGAGCGAAGGATTAAAGTCAATTCAATTTCTTCTTTATGTGTTTTGTCTTTTTAAAAATTTTTGCAAAGTCAGTGGGTTACTCTTTTTTTAAATGACACAAGTAATACAGAAAGTAATGTTGGTTGTAAAAAAAAAAACCTCAAACAATAAAGAAGAAATCAAATACTTAAATTTCAGTTATTTTCCCCATCTCTTTACCCTTGGCAACCATTATCAAAGGGCTATGAATCCTTTCGTCCCTTTTCCGGTTCACTTACATACTTACATGACTAGAGGTACTGTTTTGAATAAACATCTCACTACACACGTGTTTCAGCAGCTTGATTTTTTTTCCTTTCCGTGTGAGTGTATGTAGACGCAGATAATTCTTTGTTTTTTAAAGATTTTATTTATTTATTTGACAGAAACACAGCCAGAGAGGGACACATAAGCAGGGGGAGTGAGAGAGGGAGAAGCAGGCTTCCCGCCGAACAGGGAGCCCGATGTGGGGCTCGATCCTGGGACTCCGGGATCATGACCTGAGCCGAAGGCAGTCACCCAACGATGGAGCCCCCGCCTCCGCAACCCCGCCCGCATCCAGATCATTCTCTTTAAATGCCGGGCTGTGCTTCCCCGTAGGCAGCTCCATCACGACTTGCCTAGCCATCCCCATAGTGGTCGGTGTTCCGTTTTTTTCTGTTTTTGTTCAGACGATGGTGCAACAGTTGTCTTTATACATCGATTATTTTGCACAGACACCAATATTTTTCTAGGACAAATATCTAGAATAGGAATAAGGGTCAGAGGAGACGCACATACACGGGTGTAACTTGTACAGTCTTGGATTCGCGAGGGCAAGAGCGCATCTCGAAGGTTCTGTTTCAGGCCTTGGCAGAAAATCTTCATGCTCCTAAGTGTGATAGCCCGCGGAAGGAGAATGACGGTGGCAGGTTTGAGGACACTTTCTGCCGTGCTTATGGCGTCTCCACCTGCTGATGGATGGAGGCAGCGGCTCGGGGTGAATTTGCTGTTGTCCCTCACACTTGGTGCCCCAGAACTCTGCTCAGGCCTTGACCAGTAGTTCACCTCTGCTGCAGGGGGTGCTCTTGACCTCGGAGGTCTTCCCAAGCTCAATGGGCTTTGGAATTTTCTTCCTCCTTCCCTTCCTTCCCTGCCCTGCCCTTCCCTCCCCTTTCCTCCCCTCCCCTCCTCTTTCTCTCTCCCTCCTTCCCTCCCTCCTTCCCTCCTCTCCTCCCTTCCTTCTTTCCAGTAGATCGAAAGTATGGAGGGCAAGAAGGCTGGACGGGGAGGAAGGGAAGGATTAGGAGAGAATCAGAGGCCTCTGGTTTCATATTTACAGCTTTTCTCTAAAGTGTAACGTGTGATAGAAAACACTGAACAAGTGTAATCATTACTTTTGATGTTCAGTATAGTATACTTACACATTAAAGACAGTGCTTGGCATAGAGTTCTGCCAGTTCTCCTTCCTTATCTAAGTGAGTGATAGAGCAGTTTCTAAATGTCATTGCAATCTTTAGTAGTGAAGATTGGCATGCTTACATTTCCAGAGACCTCCCCCAGCTATAAGTCCCACACTTCCACCCACCCCAGTGCAGCCTGGGGATCTTTACTCCTTTGCTCATTCATTCTTTCTGTCCTTTTCAGATGTCCTTGACTCGCATCAGATGAAGTCAGCAAATCTTTACAGGCTTATATTGAGTTACCTTTCACCTTGAATCCTCCTCTGTCTATCGTTTTGTGGATGACATTTTGTTGATCTCTCTTGTATGCTGGTGATTACACTCCTCCTTATAGTGAGTTATTGAATTCTTATTATTTTAACAGCTATAATATCTGCACATAGAACAAACAACAAAAAGCACAAAAGAGCGTAGAATGAACACTTGGATGCCTTCTCACTTGTCAGTTTCTAGCTAGCTAGCTATTCTTTACACGGGTGGTACAGACGACTTTCCTTTGCTTCTTTCCTTTTTTATATATGTAGTCTGAAAATTATGTAGAAATGGCTTCTTTTTTTTTTAAATAACAGGTTCATTGAGAAATAACTCATATATCATAGCTCCCACTCTTTTCACATGTTCAGTCCAGTGGCTTCACATATAGGTGCGCAACCCTCGACACACTCTACTTCTGGAACATTTCATCACCCCAAAAAGAACCCCCATTCCTTTCCGCACTCACCCCCTATCCTTCCTCCTCAATGACAGATACTCTTGCTGGCTGTCTGGATTTGCCTGTTCTGGGTATTTCATAGAAAAGGAATCCCACAATACATGTTTCTTTTGCATCGAGGATCTTTCACTCTGTGATGTTGTCAACATTTATCCACGTTGTAGAGCCTATGAGTTCTTCATTTGTTTTTGTGTCTGGAAAAGAGCCCTCTGTATGGATATGGCACAATTATAGTTCGCCAGGCGACGGGAATTTGTTGACTGTTAGGACTAATGCCACTATTATTTCTGTGCAAATTGTGGGAGGACACAAGGTTTTGTTGCGCTGGGATGTATACCTAGGACTAGAACTGCCAGGTCAAATGATAGCTCTATATTTAACTTTTTGAGGGACTGCCAAACTCTCTTTTTCAAAGTGGCTGCGCCATTTTACATTCCCACCAGCGGTGTTAGGAGGGTTCCAATTTCCCCACATCCTTGCCAACAGTTGTTATTGTCAATCTTTTTGATGAGAGCCATTCCCAGGGGGCATGGAGTGGTTTCTCACTGTGGCTTTGATTTGCATTTCTCCAAAGACTAATGATGCAGAGCATCTTTTCATGTACTTATGGGCCATTTGTAGATCTTCTTTGAAGAACTAGCTCTTCAAATCTCAAATCATTTGCCCTTTTAAAAATGGGGGCTGTCTTTATACCACTCAGTTGTAGGAATTCCTTCTAAATTCTTGATACAAGTCCCTTAAAAGATGTTTACAAACATCTTTTGCAAATACCTTCTTTCATTCTGTGGATAACCTTTTCACATTCTTGATGCTGTCCTACTAAGCACTCACTTGGATGAACTCAAATTTATTTTTCTTTTGTTTCTTGTGCTTTTGGTGTCATATCTAAGAAACCGTTGCTTAATCCCAGGTCACACAGATATGCTTTCTTTTTCTCAGGGTGTTTATTATTTTAACTCTTACATTCAGGCCTCACCATTGGCACTTAATTTTTGTATACGGTGTGAGCTAGGGGTCCAATTTCATTTTTTGCGTGTGGATTACAGTCGCTCCCAACACCCTTTGTTGAAAAGATTGTTCTTTCCCCATTGAATTGATTGGCACCCCTTCTAAAAATCAATTGACCATAAAACTGATCAATGGCAGGAGGTTTCTGGACTGTCAATTTTATCTCATAGATCTTTAATTCTATTGTTATGCTCTGTTAATTATATTAAATGTTGAAGTCAGGAACGGTGAGTCCTTTAATTTTTTTTTTAAGATTGGTTTGGCTCTTCTGGGTCCCTTGCATTCTCACACCAAATTTAGGGTCAGTTGGTCGATTTTTGCAATAAAGAGCTGCTGGCAATGTGAGAGCGATTTGCTCTTTTAGCCACTATGCAAATGCTTGTTTGCATTTTTTTCTTTGAATAAGTGTATTTCACCACATCATTACTGATATGACAGATAAACAGACTCTGACTTGTTCTGTCACAATATTATGTATTAATTACTGTTTTTAATGCTTTTTAAAAAAAATCTTTTCCTTTATAAGCTCTGTGGATAAATTATTTATAGTTATGGTTTTTGTCCTATATTTGTATTTTTCCCTCATAATTTGGAAGTTTTACACTTGTGCTCTCTAACTGTTACTTTCCAGTGATAATCGTCAATTTTCAGTTTTTACGAACAATATTGAAATCCGTGTATTTCTTCCATCTTTTCCATCATCTTCCTCATTTAGTTTTACTGGATTATCTTATTTTTCAGTGTTGACTTTTATGGCTTTTTCTCCTTATAACCTATTAGCACTATTTCTTGATTTTCCAGCTTATAACTGATGAAGAAATCAGTATTATCTATAACTTCCTTTCTTTTATCCTTCTCCAAATGTCGTTGTTTTATTATCTTGTATCGTGAGGGTGAGTACCATTTCCCTTTGCTTATGGAGACATAATCTCTGGGTTTTCTTTAGTCATGGTCAAAGAGTTAAATGGATTAAATGTCCAACACCTGTTATTTCAATGTAGTTTCTCCATTTGTCACTTGGCACTTCTAGTAGTCTTCTCAGGAAGGTCTCATAGGAAATAAATTCATCTACAGATTTTATATGTGAATGACAGCTTTTGGCTGGGTTTCCCTTCCCTGTCGCCCACTGCATTCTTTGAGAACTTCATGGGTATTATTTTACTAGGGTTCTTCCTAAGTTGAGTAATGCTGTGGGCAAATCTGAGACCACCTGATTTTTTTCTCTCTCCCTAATCGGTTATTTCATATTTCTTTTTCCTTTCCTTTCCTTTCCTTTCCTTTCCGTTCCTTTCCTTTCCTTTCCTTTCCTTTCCTTTCCTTTCCTTTCCTTTCCTTTCCTTTCCTTTCCTTTCCTTTCCTTTCCTTTCCTTTCCTTTCCTTTCCCTTTCTTCCTTCCTTCCTTCCTTCCTTCCTTCCTTCCTCCCTCCCTTCCTCCCTTCCTTCCTTCCTCCCTCCCTCCCTCCCTCCTT
>PITA01035159.1:0-10811 GCA_004023965.1 Spilogale gracilis
AAAGATTTGATAAGCAATTTCATTTTTCCTTGTCTTCTCCACCAGTTGGTTTTTAGCTGTTTGGAATTCAGTCTCACCACGGACATAGAAGATTTGTCTTGGAAAGATGGGCAGTGCCAGCTCCATCAAAAACTTAATCCTTGAGTGCATGGGTGGCTCAGTTGGTTAAGCCACTTCCTTCAGCTCAGGTCATAATCCCGAAGTCCCAGGATTGAGTCCCACATCGGGCTCCCAGCTCTGAGGGGAGTCTGCTTCTCCCTCTGACCTTCTCCCCTCTCACACTCTCTCTCACTCATTGTCTCTCTCTCTCAAATAAATAAACAAAATATTTTTTCTAAAAGACTGAATCTCCAGTCCTGGGGCACATTGGGATCTAAGGGAGAGCCAGTAGAGCTGTTTTCTTTAAGCAACAATTAGGAAACAGTTCTGATAATATGATGCTATTCTCTCCAATTTTTCATTGTACACTCTTTCAGATTTCTTTCAGATCCCATCGCCTTCCCATCAACATACATCCAACAACTGAATTACTTTCATGGGCTCTCCCACAAAATAAAAAGTAAAACAAATGTTATGATTTCAATGAAAGATACATGAAAGTAAAGGAAAAGAGAACAGAGACTAAAGCAACAGAATCATATCCCACCATTTAAGATTTTTCTCTAGTGATTTCTGGCATTTCTTTTTCCATAACTGACTTAACATTTTGCTCACAATCATCTCTTAAGTTTTTGATCTGATTGCTCTTGATGTTTATGTTTTCTATCTATACTGGGTTCAGATTAGTCATATTTTCTTACCTGTAAGGATATCTAAATTTCCACATTTTTCTGCAAGCCATTTAGGAGAATCTGTGATGTCCTCTGGGGTTGCTAACTTCTTTGTGTAATTTTGTAAACTAAATACATGAGTGTTTTAAATGTCTTTGCTTTGATATTTGTTTCTCATTAATTTTTACTTTTGTAATTATTTGGTTAAGAACAATTTCTACTTATTAAAATTATTTTTGCTAGTGCATTGGTTATTTTTATCTATTCCCAAGATCCAGAAATATTTTATACTTTTTAAAAATATTTTATACTCTTAAAAATAATAACAAATACAAGGACTATACACATAACACATTTACAACTTGATTTTTTAAGGGGGGGTGGATTCATATATTTACAGCTTAGTGGCACTAAACATATTCACTGTTTTATGCAAGCACCACATCCATTTAATTCCAAAGCACTTTCATAACCCCAAAATAAAACCCTGTACCCATTAGTCCCTGGAAACCTTAAATCTGCTTTCTGTTTCTTTGGATATACCTATACTATATATTTCTTATAAATGAAATCGTACAAAATGTGACCTTTTGTCATTTTTTTTTCATTCAGCCATGTTTCCAAGGTCATCCATATTGTAACATCTATCAGTACTTGTTACAGCTGAATGACATTCCATTTTATGGACACACTCTAATTTGCATATCCATTAATCCCTTGATAATGTTTGGATTAGTTCCGTATTTTGGCAATGGTGGATAGTGTCGCTATAAACATTCATGCACAGGTATCTCTCGAACACCTGTCTACAAATCTTTTGATCCAGCTGCAAAATCACTCAGTTACATGGTTGTTCTATGTTTAACTTTTGAGGGGGTAGCAAACTGTATTTCACAGTGGCTGAACTACTTTGCATTCCCATCAGCAATATACATGGATTCTAATTTCTCCTTATTCTTACCCACACAGGTTGTTTCCTGTTTCTTCATTTTTTTTTTGGTTTTGTTTTAAGTAGACAAGCTAATTGGTGGTGTTATGATATCTGGAAGTGCGGCAGGCCATTTCTGAGCAGATTAACTGAGGAGAACACAGTCATATAAATACAATTAACAAATGGGTGTAACCCCTTGAATAGTTAATCTCAATCTTCACAACAATAGAACAGCACACATTTTAGTGGGCAGCTGATAAGACTATGCACATCAGGCAAAGTACTTATGTGAAGAAGCTTGAGGGCACCAAGAGAGCACAATATAATAGGAAATACTAATTTAATAAAATACTAATTTAATAAAATCAAGTCTTTTTTTAAAGATTTTATTTATTTATTTGATACAGAGAGAGATCACAAGTAGGCAGAGAGGCAGGCAGAGAGAGAGGAGGAAGCAGGCTCCCCGCTGAGCAGAGAGCCCAATGTGGGTCTCAATCCCAGGACCCTGAGATCATGACCTGAGCCAAAGGCAGAAGCTTTAACCCACTGAGCCACCCAGGCGCCCTAAAATCAAGTCTTCTAAATATATTACCATTTTTATTTTATGTTGTAATGTGAGGGGAAGTTCATATAAATATTTTTATTTTAAACATACAAAGATTCAAAAGTTTCTTCATGACAAAGCACCTGGAAAAGTTATTGAACATAAATAAAGATGAGTTAATAATTTTTCTTTCATAAAACCGTGTCTTTTCCATGATCACCTGGGTGGCTCAGTCGGTTTAGCGTCTGACTCTTGGTTTTAGCCCAGGTCATGATCTCATGGTCTTGAAATCTAGCCCCATGATGCCAGGTCTGTGCAGAGTCAACTTGAGATTCTCTCCCTCTGCCCCTCTCCCTACCTACTCACACCTGCTTGCTCTCTCTCTCTCCCACCCCCCCAAAATAAATAAATCAATGAATACATAAATAAAAGCTTTAAAATAAATAAATAAAACCCTGTTTCTCCAAATTAACCCACTTTTTCTGCTATGACATATATCCAACCAATCACATGACACCTAGTGGATATTTTTAAATTAAAAACTTACTTTTAGTATGTATCTACAAATTATGTAACATGTGAGAAACAAATTGTATTTTGAAAACTGTTATTTGGAAATGTTTTGATTGTATGCAATCCTATTGCCAAAAATGCCATGAAAACTACAAAAATCCTATTATTTTCATGCTAAGTAACTTGGAAACAAATTTTTCTAACCTGTGTAAATTCTAAGAAAAAAAAGTTATTGAGATTTAACATCTTGTTAAAATATTAAAAAATAAATCACTTTGATTAGTTTACATTGAAGTAGCATCAGAATAATAATAATTTTCTAGCCTACATTTGGTTTAATGTTTGCACAGTTGGTAAATGAGAACAAAAATGTCTTCAGAAGTACTGCATCTTATTGAATTAAGAAACAGTAAGAATAAAGACACGTAACAGTTAGAGATGTTAAAATGCAAACATAAATAATACTTAGTTCATCTTAAAGTATAAATTCAATAGTGTACAGACTCAACCATGCATGACTTCCATTTATAGCTGCATGTCATTGTGTAGTTTCTTCTTCAAATATGACAGCCACTAATTTTAATCAATGGGATAAAGCAAACTTGGAACCAAACCTTCAATTTGCTGCCTCACAAAATGTTAAAGATAGATACTAAAATAGAATGAGGAATACTCAATCATGCTGTACCTAGATACAATAATAATAATGCTATTGAAAGAAAAAAGGATTTTGTACAATTATTAAGTATAATGGATTTAAAGTATATTGAAATATTGTTCATTCCACTATTGTTTTAAAAATGTCATTGCAATCACCATAGCATGCATAATTTTAAGTGAAAATAGTCACTAACAAAGATATATAAATTTTAAACTGAATGAATAAGCAAAAGATGTAAGAAGAAGACTTTTAACAAAATAGATCCCTGAAGAAAATGTTCTGAGTTCTGGGGTCCACTCTCCTTGGGTTTGCATGCAGCCTTCTGCAAACACCTGTATCTGTCTCTTCCTTCTTGTCCCTGTTTGGGTTTTAGGACTTCCTTCTAGGAGCTGCTTTCAGTCTTCACCAGCTCTATGACCAAGTCCTTATTCAGCTCTGTGCCCGAGATTACGGTACACTTCCATTCTTCTCCATGGATTAAATACCTTTTTTTATTAAAATGAAAATGGGTGTGAGTAGCACCCTCCCCATCCTGTTACCTCTTCAATCTACCTTAGAGAGTTCTCATCGCCACATCTATACCTTTTGCGCCATATTCTGTTGGCATGTCTGCTTGTCATCAGCAGACTGTGAGCTCTTACAGGACGGTGGAAAACTGAGTTGTCTTTAACGTCCTAACTATCCCAGCCTATGGCTCTTAGAAAGTCACGCATACTTTATTAAATGAATAGAAGAAAAGTGAAAATAACACAAGAAATCCCATTTATTGACCTCCTTCCAGGAACTGGATTATACTATTTACATAGGCATTCGTTAGCTTAATCATCAAACTATGCCAGTGAGGGAATATACTCTGAGAAGTTAAATAACTGTTGTATGATTAAAATATTAGTAAAGGTCAGAGATTGAAAGCAAAGCGATGGCAACATTCTTTCTCATGTTTACACCACTGCACGAGTGAAGATAACTTAATGGATGATACATGCTTAATTCTGAAGTTTGTTGATATCATATTTTACTAAAAGTTGAGATCAAGTATCTAATTTCTGGATTTTTATGAATAATTTAGTCAACCTAAAATTATAAAAGGCACTTATGTTTTAAAAACTAGATTATAATTTTATCATCCAATTTCAAACACACAAAAAATGTTTTTTTAAAAATAGATATGTTGCAGGATCTTTGAACACTATGTTCAAGAAAGAATTATTGAGACATTTTACAGTGCAACGTAGTAAATTTATTTAAATAGCACTGGGGCAGGACCCATGGGCAAAAAGAGCTGCACTTTTTGCTGTATGAAGCTGGTGGAGATACGTTGAGTGCTCAAGGGGGAGGGGACGTGCAGGGACTATTAGATCATAAATGTCTTTATGAATTTCTATTTGTAAAACTATCCCCACAAGATTTCTCTTGTGCTTATCATTCAGTTCGACAGTAACTATCTGTGAGATTTACAGGCAGTCCTAAGACCCTTTAAGAACAAAACAACCTGAATGTATTTGATCCCTATGGAAACTAGGCAGGCCTAGTATAAGTCAGCCTTCTGAACTAAAGGTGAGCAGTTTTTTGCTTCTTTCCCTCATCATATATATTGAGCATCTTTTGTGACAACTCTCTCTGGTGGTCTTATTTAAATAATAAATCACTTCCGCCCAGAAATGCTAGGAATCCACACTGTCCTGGAACCATTGCTGACCCTGAGAAATGAAAGGCTCCGGCAGTGTCTCACCCTCATCTGAGAGGCTCCAGAGAAGCTGGACAGTTGCCCAGGCCACGTCATGTGATTTTAGGTAGCCTGGCAACTGTCTATTTCCCAACTAATAATCCTGCAGGAAACACATGTTCACTATTCTCTGGATTAAGACATTTTGGGAACTATGATACTGTAATTTACAATAAGAAACATATATTTGGTCTTTGAGCCAGTTCCTGGCACAGAGCTCTTAAAAACCTTGAAATTTTCTGGGGCGCCTGGGTAGCTCAGTTGGTTAAGCGACTGCCTTCAGCTCAGGTCATGATCCTGGAGACCCAGGATCGAGTCCCACATCGGGCTCCCCACTCGGCGGGAGGCCTGCTTCTCCCTCTCTCACTCCCCTCTCTCACTTGTGTTTCCTCTCTCGCTGTGTTTCTCTCTGTCAAATAAATAAAAAATAAAAATAAAAATAAATCTTAAAAAAAAACACCTTGAAATTTTCTAATTTGGAGAACACAATAAAGTGTGCTTGTTATGTTAATGAGGTGACTAAAGCTCCTAAGGAGGAGGGCTGGTTGGCTGGCGGTGGAAGGACTCAGGGATTAGAGGGTTGGAACTTCTAGTCCCAGCTTCTCCCTCTCCCTATCCCTCCCATCTGCCTCTCTATGCTCAACCCCCAGGGGGAGGAGAGTGGTTAGAGATTGAGTTCAATCACCACTAGGCGATCATTTGTAAGGAGGACTTCATAAAGCTCTGAAACAGCAGAGTTCAGAGAGCTTCTGGGTTGATAGACACAGTCCCACTGGGAGGGTAAAGGAATCCAAATCACTGGAAACAGAAACCACTGAGCTCCAGACCAGTGAGATCTCAGTGTAATATCTCTTGGCTGTTCATCTGTATCCTTTATCATATGCTGTCATAAACTGGCAAACAGAAGCATCTCCCTCTGTCCCGTGAGCCACACTAACAAATTAATGGCACAGCAGAGGGGGTGTGGCAACCTTTGATTTGTAGCTAAAGCAGACTGAAGCTGTGGGTACCCCTGGGATTGGTCTCTGAACTAGAGTTGAAGGACAGTTAGGGGACTGAGACTTAGCTATAGGATATGACACTACCTCTTGGTAGATAGTGTAAGAATTGAGTTAAATTGTAGGACACCCAGCTGCTGCCCCAGGGAATTGCTCATTGTGGGGAAAACCTCCACATACTTGGTGACCAGAAGTGTCAGAGTGAGGGGTGCTGAGTCAGAGTGAAGGAGACACACAGGAGGAAAACACGTAAGAACCATGAGTTTTCCTCATATAGGCACCTTGACATTTACCCTCTGGATAAGTGAGAAACAGCAGCGACTTTGCTCCTCTCCCTCTCCCCTGAGCTGGAAAAGGAAAGCTGATCAGCTCTGCCTTCAAGGGTCCCTCGCTGGGTTCCCACTGGCCGAGGGGACGCGCCCCTTCTTCTCCCGCATTCAGAGCACATGCCAGGAGGTGACTCTCAGTTCTGGTCCAGTTACAAATTCTATTCTACACTCAACAACAAAGCCAATGACATGTAATCTTTACTGAAAGCTGCTTAAATGATAATAATTGATTTGTCGATTGAATTGCCTAGTCATTTATGGAAGATCTATTACATTTGAAGTTCTGTGCCAGGAACTAGGACTTAATATAGGAATAAGAAGTGGTCCCTCTCTCCAAAAAGCTCCCAGACAAATAGATACAGAGACAGGTGCAGGATGCCTTATAAAGGTATGATTGCAGTCCAGAAGGGCCATGTGAAGATTGAGATTGCTTTAAGCTATAAAATTAGGGAAGAGGCAAAAGTATGAGGGAAAAAAAAAGAATAAAGATAAAAGGACATTTCATCAAAGCACAGAGGGTGCTTCCATGCATAAGACCCAGAACATGCATGGTGGGGCTCTAGTGAGGGTAAGGTGGGGGAAGCAGAGTTGGCTGTGTCCCTCTGGGTAGAGATATTGAGAATTCTTCATGAAGAAGGACCAGAACACAATGCCCAAGATTCCTGCCTGGGTGAAGGGGTTGGGTGGATTCAGCCTTGATTAAAGAGAGAGAGAAAGAGAGAAACCAAAAAAGTTTTCATGTGGAGTACACAGACTGGGAAGAATGTTGTAGACCAATTTGGCCCCAGGAAAACTCCCACGATTTGGCCGTGGGAAAATTGAGGCTCTCTTGGGGCATCGAGGTGGAGATTTGGAATTAAAGTTTGAAACATGAAACTGGGCTTTGGAAAAGAGATCTGAGCTGGATATATAAGGATGACTACATTGTGGTCATAATCCTGGATTGTTTTCAAGACTGATGGTCGATTATACATAGCTTTTCATGACAATTTAGCACAACTCACACTGCATGTCTTGGAAGGCACATGAGCACCCACAGAAGATGCCCCATCACATACCTGCAGCAATCAGGCTACTCATCCTGAGGCCCCTGAAAGCTGCCTCTTTTCTCTTCCCCCCAAATCCCTTCTCTCAAAGGGGCAAACAGGGAAACCCATCTGCCTGATTATCTATCACTCAGTGACTCTTTCCTCCTGATTTCCTGGCCCAGTGAGGAAGCCCTTGCTGGTGAGGAACAAGTCCACAGTTTATCATCTCCTTTACTTGTCTTTTTTGGAAAAGTCTCATGATATTTCTCAAAATTGGAGACTAATGATGCAAAGACTTCTTTCAGGAGATTCTGCATTTTGAGTTTATCACACTCTATTCTGCTTTCTCTGACAGTGCATGGGGCACATGGGGGTTAAAAGACTCAAGGAGACCCACAGAAGTCCTGGCAGTTCCTACAGCACCTCAACCTATTACGAAGGAGCCAGACATTTTTAATGGACCCAATTACTCCCACAGAAGAGAGCAGCTGACTTGAGAAGTTCTCCCAGGAGTGACAGGTTAGATTCAGATCGTCACACTGGGGCTTCCCAGGCAGGCCTGACACCCGGCGTCTTCCAGACTCGCAGGTTACCCCATGTGACTCATTCAGGGATGGGAATTAATTAGCTCTGCCTTCCCCTCGGTCTTTGGACCACTGCAATTGAAAAGAATCACTCAGTCTCCCTTTAAGTTCATCAATAATTAGTAATTTCTTTCAATTATGTACATCGAAAAGATAATGACTGCATATACATTAAAGCAGAACGGTGCCCTTCAGTGCAGTTCTGGTGACACATTCCTCCTTGGGAGAGCAGAGGAGGGACAGGTCTCAGCTGAAGGTGACACTTGGAAAGGACAGGCACAGTTCAGACTCCAACCTCAGGAAGCCAAAAGCCAAAAGCTGACTTTGAAGAATTGATTTTTGAACGTAGGTAACTGTTCCCATTGAGGTAATGTTTTTTTCCACCCTGCAAAATGCTTAGCCACACATTTACCTTAATAAGCAAATTTTCCAAAATGCATTCATTTGTATTTGAGATTTTCAAATCTCACAGAAAAAGACTGAAAATTATGAATGGCCTGATTACCCAACCCAGGACTGGCCCCCCCCCTCCTCTCCACAAGATCATGCTTGACCAACATATTTGATTATATTTCATGCTGAGAAAATTATTCCTACATGATCAGTACATCTTTGAAATGTCTAACTCTTCAAAACATCTTCCCTTTATTTGGCTTCAATCTGTATGTCTACACTCCACATTTTAGACTTCTGTTTCTTTCTGAACACAAAACATTTTGTGACATTTAAATATGGTATTATACATATATAAAAGCACTTAATAAATGTAAGTCATAAGGGTGTTTTGGGTTTTTTTTTCTTGCTTGACTTTTGTCACATTTTATTATGTTCTTTTAAGACACACAGGATTTGACCTTGGAGAGTTACATCCAGAAGATGCTCAATTACTTTTGGAAACCCTAAAAAAAGTAAGTATATTAGACATAAAATAAAATACATAGAAAAAATAAGCAATTAAAAGAAAATGCAACTCTGACTGAGAGAAGGGAAGGTGCTCACCAAATGAGAGAGGGAAAGAACAGCCGGAGATAGGTTGGTTTCAGTGAAAATCCTACAAGTCAATAATTTCTCATTCCTGGTGATGTGAAGGAAAAGACTTCAGGGTGTGTCTCAGGAAGATGAATCTGGGTAAAGAGATTTAATTTAAAGTAATATCACTTAAATATTCTGCTCAATATGCACCGATCATTTTTTAAGTGATTCTCATGTGTTCACTCATTCAATCCTCACAGTGAGCCCATGAGGCAGGTACTGTTATCCTTTTACAGATCATAGAGAGAGAGAGATCTTTTAGAGATCATAGAGAGTTTACAGAGATAAACATATTAATAATTTGCCCAAGGTTATATGGCAGATGAATGATAAGGCAAGGAAGGTCTTAAACCCTGAAATCCCCTTAAAAGACCATGCTTTTGATCACTGAGTTGAAGAGATTGACCCACGAGTCTGGAGCAGTGGATGTCTCTAGGTAGCATGCTCTCAGTGGCACTGGGATAGACTGTGCTCCTCAAGTCTGGCGGCAGCAAAGGTAAAGGATCTTGGTTAAAATCTCTGTAAGATTAGACCCGGTTGTGTTCGTAATTAGGGAAATGATATAACTGATTGTCTAAAACAAGGCATTTTTTAGAGTGAACAGAGCACGTTGAAAATTAAATTAGAACAGAAGGACCAGTAACTGTTCACCACAAATCGAGATAAATGAATGTAAAACTTTTTTCTTATTATTCATATGTTATGAAGCAAGACCCCATCAAATAAATTAAAACTTTAGATGTCAAGAAGAATTAGAACTAAGGGGCAGATGTCTTTCTTGTGGATGTGGGTTTTTTTCTTTGTCATTTGCCTTCTGTAAAACAGTAACATTTACCTTACATCAGCTCATGCATTAGAAAAAGGGCATCTCAACACTGAAGTACAGTAGGTTGGCAGAAACCCCGAAATGTCCTTGCCACCACAAAGACCGGTGATTTTTCTCCAAAAGCAGATTTTTAGATGGTTTTAAACATTACTGTGGCTGTATGCTTGGGTCATTTATCTTCTCACTCTCTACCTTGTCATTTGGAACATTCATCCACCTGTTCGCTCACATCCACTTTCACTTTTTTCTCCTGCTCAAGTCAGAGGTACTCTGCTTTGCCAAGCACAGTTTTCATCATTATAAGCAAAGCTCTTTCCCATTTTCCCCAAGAGTCCTCAGGTAATAGGAATAAAAATACTGTGAAAGTACTGATGGTCCCCTGTTAGTCACTCATTACATTTAACACAATAGCAAGAGGGAAAAAAAGCCCATGACAAATTTCTAGGAATCTGAAGAAGATTCATAAAAATGAGCAATTAAGGGGGATTTAGAATGATTAGAATACACATCACATTGGAAGAAGAAAAGGCATTGTTATCTCATCTCTTCCTTCTAAAGATGGTCAGAAATTTGTTCTAGATTGACCATCAGGTATTTCTTGTGGTTCTGTGTTTTGGGATTTTTGTTTGTTTGTTTCTTTGTTTTGTTTCTTTGTTTTGTTTTGTTTTGATTTGTAGAGAGAAATCTAGAGCACAGGCAGGGTGAGTGTCAGAGGAAGAGGGAGAAGCAGACCCCCTGCTGAGCAGGGAGCCTGCTGTAGAGCTCCATCCCAGGACCCTGGGATTATGACCTGAGCCGAAGGCAAACATCTAACTAGCTGAGCCACCCAGGTGCACCTGTAGTTCTGTGTCTCTACTAGTTTTGATTCA
>PITA01035160.1:0-10811 GCA_004023965.1 Spilogale gracilis
TCTCTGACACTTTCTGAACTCGGAACACTTCTTCCCACCTTCTCCCAAACCTCTGCTTCTCCACGTTTTATCTATTCCTTGAAATACTTCCTTTCTGAGGACTTCCTTATCTCCCCTTCTTCTGGATTTCCTTGTGACTTTTATCCATTCTTCTTTACCACATCTCATTTTAGTAGAAAGTCAGAGCGAAAAACCTAATTCAAATTCTAGTTTCCTTGGCCATGCGAACCTGGGCAAATACCTCAAACCCACTGAGCCTCAGGTTTCTTAACGTAAATTAGAACTAACAGCACTTTAAGTGACGGCTTCAGACGAAGAATAAATGTAGATTGGAGTAATAATAGTACCAATACTTCTTGGAGAAAATTCAGCAAGCTAAAGTACCTTGTAACTAACATTCACTGAGCTCTCTGGGCTAAACCCTTTATATATGATCTCATTTAAACTTTGCTATAATCTAACTATTGTGAGACTGTTATCTAAATTACCAGGCACCAGGGATGTCAAAGCAGAGTGAAGGGCAGGGATCTGCACATAATCCCTTGCACTGATTTGCATACTCTTTTTTAAAAAAATATTTTATTTATTTATTTGACAGATAGAGATCACAAGCAGGCAGAGAGACAGGCAGAGAGAGAAGGAAGCAGGCTCCCCGCTGAGCAGAGAGCCCCGGCCTGGATCCCAGGACCCTGAGATCATGACCTGAGCCGAAGGCAGAGGCTTTACCCCACTGAGCTACCCAGGCGCCCTGATTTGCATAATCTTGATCAAAGTCCTTTAACCTTGCTGGAACTGACTTTTCACATCTATAAAATGGGCAAACTATTTTCGGTGGCTCTCAGAGCTCACTCTGAAGGGCACATGACAATGCACGAACTATATATAGATAGACTGGTGCCTGACACATAGAAAGGGGTCAATAAAAGGTAAGTACCTTGTTTATGATACTTTGAATGTTCACTTATATGGAATCCCGTCAGGGGACAGACATAAGTAAATGTGTGGATTTAAGCCTATGGATACACTCGCCCATGGAAGAGGGCCTAGGTACACGTCCTAAATGTTGTGACAGGGATAAAGACAGGTGTCCTCTCATGGAGCTAACAGTCTACTTTAAAAGAAAATGAATAAAATTAATCTCAAATCGGCACACTGCAGTCTTGGGTTGAATCCGCCCCCCACTGAATTGTTAAGTCAAATTGTTTTATTTTATTTTATAAAAGATTTTGTTTATTTATTTGACAGATAGACACAGCGAGAGAGGGAACACAAGCAGGGGGAGTGAGAGAGGGAGAAGCAGGCTTCCCGCCGAGCAGGGAGCCTGATGTGGGACTCCATCCCAGGACCCTGGGATCATGACCTGAACTGGAGACAGATGCTTCATAAATGAGCCACCAGGTGTCCCTAAACTGTCTTTTTTAAAATATAGATTTTATTTATTTATTTGAGAGAGAGAGAGCATAAGAGGGGGAGGGGCAGAGGAAGAAGCAAACTCCTCGCTGAGCAAGGAGCTCTACGCAGGACTCGATCCCAGGACCCTGAGATCACGACCTGAGCGGAAGGCAGAGGCTTAACTGACTAAACCAGACGCCCCTTCAATCAAATACTGTCACGCAGCGGCGCCCATGCGCTGAGGCCTCGTCTCGTGCCGCTGTTACAGAGGCAGGCTGAGCCGCTGGGCAGGAGAACCACATGGTGTGAAGATCTGAAAATATTTACCATTGGCCCATAACAGAAGAAAATGTGCTAGCCTTGAAATTAATGACTAGTACTTTGAGATGAATATTAGGATGAAATTAAAACGTGTGGCTCAAGAGGACAGTGGAAAACAGGTAGCACGGGCCGCGTCACACAGAGCCTACGGACCATGGAAGGGCCCGATTTTTACGTCAAGTGCAACGTAAAGCCTCAGGAAGTTTTTATCTTAGTTTTGTGTTTATGTCATACGTTATTTACAGGGGGTGGCTGCTCTTATCATGAAGCACAGCGACCACGCAGATGAGTACGGAAAATGTAAAAGTACATTTCCACAAACTGTTACAAAGTAAATAGCATCCAGGTCAAGAACTGGAACATCACCTTAGAAGCCTCCCTTATCCCGTCCCCATCAAGCCTCCTCCTCCCTCCCTCATGGGAATCACTTGATGGCATTCTTCTCCTTGCCCTTGTTTTATAGCCTCACTATCTAATCTTATAATCCTAGTTTAGCATTACCCAGAGAGAAACAGCTAGAGAGGGAACACAAGCAGGGGGAGTGAGAGAGGGAGAAGCAGGCTTCCTGCCAAGCAGGGAGCCCGAGGCAGGGCTTGATCCCGGGTCTCCAGGATCATGACCTCACTGAAGGCAGATGCCTAATGACTGAGCCACCCAGGCGCCCTTAGTGTTAGCCGGTTTTGATGAGTTCTGCTTTCTCTGCATAATCTACAACCCAGCAACTACAGCCCTCAGTGTGCACCCTAGAGAAGTATAGGCATCTGTGTACCTAGGGCAGATAGAAGGCTTGTAACATCTTTGTCTGTAAGAGCCCCACCCTGGAAACAAGCCACATTTCCATGACCAAGTGGCACAGATAACTTACTTCTGGTAGAGGCAGACGACAGAATATCATAGAGAAATGAAAAAGAATGAGCTACATTTATAGGCAACACCATGAAGGAATTAAACAAACAAACAAACAAACAAACAGGACTCTAAGCTTCGGAGAGTTTTAAGTTGGGAAATACAATGATATGATCCTATTTATATTTGTATAAGACTGCTGGGGATGCCAGGCGGAAATCTGAGTCTGCAAGGGAAGAAGTGGACGGAGAGCTTCTACAAGGCAAGGAGTCCCGGGGTGGGATGGCTTGGGTGCTGACAGTGGGGAGTGGGGAGGCGGAGAAGAGGGGCGTGAGATGGGTTCTGGAAGCTTGCTGATGGGCTGGGCGTGAGTGCTAAGAAAGGGGGGATTATACACAACCTCAGGGCCGGCTTGCATGACAGAGCCGCTCACCAGGAGGGAGGAGCCTGGGAGGAGACAACCACTTAGAGCAGGGTCCAGCGCATGATGAGTTAAGGTGTCTGTGAGAATCTAGAGGGAACCCTCAGGTACATGGTGGGCAGGTGGACAGTGTGGATCAAAATCACTCAACAATTCCAAAACCAAAGACAGGAGACCAAACATAGAGTGGACTGTGTTTAAGAATAAAGACCTCTGGCCCAGTTCACCGATCTTTTTTATATGCTGGAAATTCTTTTTAAGTTCGTTAACTATTCTCTGAGATACAGATATACCTTAGGAGGGTTATTATAAAACTGTTTGTTGATGCAATCCATAGTCTAGGTCTGTCTTGGTGGGAAGGCATTTATTGGAAGGAAGAGGGATGTGGCAAGCAAATTTTCTGTCCTGCCTGTTCTCAGAAACCCATAAAACCCGCTTTCCCTTGAGTCCTTCAGTGATGCTCACATAGTGAAGATCTCCCGCGTACCAGGCACGGTGCTAGGTTCTGGGTCTCTCCTTCTGGGGTTTCGTTTCCACTTTATCACTGAGAGAAGCATGCAATTACGCAGCGTCTATTTGAAAGCTCAGTTGTAATCAGAGAAATATCAGGCAAAAAACTAGGTGTTATGATTGAACAAGTACTTGCAAAATGGTAACATTTCAGGTGAGGAACAATTTCTGTATAACCACCACCACCCCTCTGGACCACCTAGGGCAGGCTAGTCTTCAAGGCTCCTCTCTAGATCTATGAAGTGAACGACTTCATAGCCTGATTTATTTATTAGCATGCCCAGGGGATTAGGAAAGCAGGACAGTCCTGTGCATTTGCATGGTGGGGTCCTAAAAAGACATCCTTCTGGTAGTTTTCTTGATACCCATTTTCATGTCTCCCAAAGTAACTTCTCCTACTTTTTTGAGTTTTAGATTATGCCATTCAAATTCTACTTATTCTCTCCTAACTGGGAAGACTCAGATATGTTTACTGAAACTACTTGCTTTGAGTTCTTAAGATCTATTCTAAATTATGTTTATCTTCCTGGAATTTGCATCTTGGTCTGCATATTTCTTTTACCAAGATGGTCAGAAGAAAGTGCACTATTTGCACTGTAGTCTTATCAAGGTCATTAAAAGGTAATTATTATCTTGTGATAATTTCCAAGAGCATGATCTGTTCCTTTTCCTAAGCTTTCCCTTTTTGAAAGCTTAAAAAATACATATATATTCTTGGGTTCTGCATAGCATATAAGAAAACAGATCATGTTAGAACATGTTAGAGTAGCAAAGAAAGAGCAGCTCTCGACCCAGCCTGTCCAATCTGTCCTCCTGCCCAGCTCTGCCGCTAACCCTGTGCGGCGAGTGACTTACTGCTTGTCTGGGCTTGCGGCCACATCAGTGTAGTGGCCAGCACGGGCGACAGGATGCGGTGGCAGCTCACCAGGCCCTGAGCTCGGCACCGAGGTGACTGAGCACAACTCTCCTCACTCCTCACGTCACTCTAACATTGGATGAAATTTTATTGCTTTTTAATCTCTCAAACCTCCACCCATCTGGATAATTATTTCTACCACATGTGTGCTTAGCCTCTTACTTTTTTTTTCCTTTTCACATTCATTGTCTGCATTTGATCCTGAGGGGGTTTTACAGCCCTATCAAAATCATGAGTAGCTGAGGATTAAATAATTCCTCCCCCTCTCAGCCAGTCGTCTCCCATCCCTGTTCAGGAGCGCCATAGTTCACAGAACTGCCTCTGGTTTTTACCTCCATGGCTTAATTCCATTTCTCATTCTTTAAATCTGTCACCATAACCCAAGCTCTTAGAATTCTGCAAGTTAATACAGTATGTTACCCATTATTTAAAAATTTTACAAAATATACTTGATAGGAATTTATAATTTAAAGTCAGTGTTGAACCAAAGCAAACTCTCAAATCTCCTGGGAGGGGGTCTCAAAATAGAAGACAGACTGAACTTTAATCTTAATTTCCTTCTTTTCTTCCTTTCCTCTTCTCTCTCCTTTCTCTTTCTTCTCCCTTCTTCATCTTTTCTTTCTTTCAAATTGCAAAGTGAATTGCAAAACATACGAATGTATCTGGCACTAGAACCACATTAATTTTGTGCAGATATTAATTTTACACGGATGTGCCATACGTCCTGAGAAAGAAGACAGGTGGGGCATTAAGATACTTGCGGATCAGTGTGGCCCTCTCGGCCCTCTGCTCACTCCCCCTACCAAGGTAATATCGGCTCAGATAAGGCAGGGTCATCGCCTTCCCTTCTGCTGCCATACCGGCTGATACTTCAGCCTTCCTTCCTCTCTCTGACCTGGCTCATTGTCCCCCCAGGTCATTAATGATGACACTGTCTAGATTTGTTTTCTTCATTTTTTAGGGTGTGAAATTAATGCAAACTTTTGTTAATCTATACTAATTTCTCATAGTGGGTGGAAGAAAGAGCAGAGAGAGACAGAGAAAGCAAAGAAGAAAAAGGGACAAGAAAACTACTCTCGGCGCCATTCTATTAATATTTACTCAAATTTTATAATATGGAATTAAAATTATATTTTTCCATATTACAAACTCATCTTTCTTTTTCTTCCTAGAGAAAAACTGGCAGCATATATCGCTTTTCATTTTTATCTGCTTTTAAAAGGTGCTGATCCCCTCAGAACACTAGGATCCCAGTGTGGTGATCTCTTACTGGTTCCTTACAGACATATTCACAAAATCCCTGTGGTCCCATGGAAATAAACATCTGCCCCAGTCTGTGAGGGAGAAGCAGCTCCCAATCCAACAAAAATGGCAGAATGCTGGCAAGACTAGAAGGCAAAGGAGTCAGAAGTAAGGTATCATTAAAGTTGTAGGGGTCCGTTTAGAATTAAATTGGGGGGATTTGGAGTAATATAGAAATGCTAGTTTATACAGCGCAGAACGATGTAAACCCATGGTAGGGCAGATGTGGCTAACCGGCGCTCCCCTGAGCAGTTTAGGAACATCAGCTGACAGTGACATTAACAGGAGTCAAGTTAAGTGGGTATTATGACCTCAGAACCTTCTTACTCTTCAATAATAGATCTGTAATATTGTCCATGGACAAAGCAGTGGCCCTCCGTTCCTCCGCCTTGATCAGACTGCACCTGAATCCTGTGTTCAGTTCTGGTGCCTCCCCCTGAGCAGAAACTGACACCCCGGAAATGTGCACAGGACACAACGGTGAGGGAGGAGGGATATACGCCTGGAGAAAAACTGACTCACGGGAACGAGAAGGGAAGACTGTCACACAGACGGGGCATGTTTTCTGTTAAATAGTGCCAGATATATGAGAGCCCGAATCAATGCTTAGTAGCCTGGATCAATGAGAAGGACACTTCATGAATGAAGAATTTTTAAAGTCAGAGTTGTTCACAGTGGAATAAGCAGGCTGGGAATGAGGGAATTTCTGCCACCAAGGCATTTGGGTAAAAGACCTCCTCGGAGAGGATTTTATAGAGGATGACTCTAGCATAGACGGTTGAAGTGACCTTTTAGGAACCCCTCCCAACATTAAATTCTACAACTTGATGAAATCAACAGTCTTTTGATTCTCACAGCCCGTGGACACACCCATAAGGCAAGGGCCAGAAAGTTTAAAGAAAGATGAATAAAATGAGGACTAAAATTTGTTTATTAATTTAAAACTCCCAAGCTGAGATATATCCATAAGAAATCACTATCATTTCTGGTTAAATGGCTAGATGAATTATCTGCAAATGAAACGATTCAAAATTTCTTCTTTTTGGGAAATTTTTTGGTCATTCATGTATATCGTGCATTCAAACTTGGCCTCTCATCAATGCAACTATCCTGGATATTCTCCAAAACTTGCAAATTTTTATGCCTGTGATCATGAAATTGCATTTGAAAACCTACTTTCGACATGTTTTGTGTGTGTACACATCTCTGTGTGAACATTTTCCTTTTGTCTTCTGCACATAAGAAATTACTCTGCATCAAAATATACTATGACAGCAGGCATATTATTCTTAAAGTCCTAAAGACGATACAAACATCCAATCAGGGATAAAACAGAAGTAAATAAATAGCTGATGATTTAGACAAAAGGAAAGCAAAACGAGTAAACAATTTTAACATTTACCAGACAACATTCGTCAACAATGAGACAGCTGTGTCCAGGCTCCTAAGTGACCGTCGAGGTACCCGCTGACGTGGGCACGTACTCTCCTGGCCACAGTGTACTTCCAGTGGGCACTCTCCGGGTGCCAAAAGAGTTAAAGTGACTTTGGATTATGTAGGCTTCCGGCTATTAGATGCTCATTTAAATTTGTGCAACTCAAAGGAGAGGCCAATAATTAAAATAGGGAAAATTACCTAAAGATAGAAAAAGACTAGCAATATCGAGTCTGCTCTGAGGAAAATACACGAGAGGGGGCAAATGCAGGGACCGAGAAGACAGATGTCGGAGAAGAGTCAGGTGGAGCAAGAAAAAAACATAAATATACTAGAAATTCTACTCTAAGTACACATTCCACTACCCCAGCGACATTCCCAAAGTTGCCATGGCTATAAGATTTATTCACTGTAAAAATGCTAATTTTCCAATGAAACTTTTAAAGATATCATTCATTAGAATATCTATACGTTATGAGTTGGGCAAATGCATTGATTTTTTTAAATAAGAGAGAAAACAAGTCGTTTCTTTTAAGCAAATGACGTATAGCTACAAGAATTTATATTTTGATCTCTTTCATGAAATCAATTTTGAGAATTTATATTCTGAAAGCAATTTTATTCAGGTTGAGTTTTCATTATTGGTTCAAATTCAAAAGATGCTTTACTACAAAGCTTAGAGTAAACCTTACAATGAGCATTTAGCTCCTTACCTATCAGCTACCTTCTCTTCTTTATTTTAGAAAATATTTTAGCTATAAACATTACTCAGATTTCCTCTTCTAGATTTTCAAATGTAAGCAATACAAATCAATTTTCTGCTTAATAGAAACAAATAGAAAGCAATGCACGTCATTAGCGGCACTTGTACTTTTAAGTTGGAAAATGGATTCAAGGAGAGGGGCTTTAAAGAAATCACTAATACCAAAGATACATCTTTTAAATGGTGCTTAAATTAATTAATAACTGGAAGTTAGGTGAAGAGTTAGTAACTCGAGGAAGTGTTACATTTCGAAGATAAGAAACGGAAGATGAAGCTGGGAGTTAAGTCCCATCACAGTAAAAAGTTACAAATACCTTCTTCAACATCTGAGACAGATTCACCATCACTGAGCATTTCAGGGGCGCTGGCTTTACGAACTGCACGATTTAAGTGAACAGTGTAAGTGTGTGGAAAACGCATACTCTTTATACGACAACAAAACACGTTAACACTTCTAAAAACATCTTTGCAATAAACATATTTCAGGAAACAGATACACAGTCACTCTCAATGACTATGGACACAAAGGTGGTTTCATACCTTCATCGTCAGACATATCAAGAACTTCGTTCATCGTTTCTGGAACATTCATTTTGTGCTTCTCTATGACAGTCTAGTAACGGAAAAAAAAAGCAGTCACTTCAAGCAGGCTGAACATTTTAATGAGACTATTCATTTCTTTCTAAATTGATCAGTATTTATTAGGGGACTGATGTGCTGAATAGATCATGAGCTCTCACATATAAAATGACATCAACATTCTCCCTGATCACTAAGGCCTCCGCCATATAGACGGCTAAGAAGAAAGATGAGGTGAAAGAATTCTAGAGGTAAAGCAAACTTGCTTAAAAGACTGAGGTCCCTAATGAGGCTTTTCAAAGGAAAAGAGAAGAGAGAGATCACTTCTCCTAGTCCATTGTTATACTTCTTCACAGTCTGAGGAACCTGCCGCCTCATTCCCCTGAAAGTCTTGGCTGAACATAAGCCAGATGAACAGCAAGTCTTGTGGCTTTATTGCCTGTACCAAACCAGCTGTGAATTTTGCCTTCGCCTTCTACATGTACATTTTAATTCCTCGAATAAACAGAAAATATTGAGATTGCATAAATTATATAATTTTTGCAATGATGCCACGTGGAAAGTATTTTAGAGGTCATGCATTTGCCAGATCATTTTTACCTTCACACAATTTTAAAGAACTGTATATTGCAGAGCAAATTTTTAACTTGTTTTTTGATGACTTTTTACCTATATAGCTTGTATCCATCCAAAAGACACCGACAACTTGTTAAAAATATTAATAATTTAATGTTTTAGACTTAAAACAAGTCCTCTTCCTTTCCTGAGCATATGAAAGGCTAATGGTACAAGGAAAGATACATACTTAAATAAGGCAACTAGAGGGAAAAAAGCTCGGTTGTTAAAACGACGGTACATTTGTCATAATGAATGAACCAGTACTCACATATTACTATTGATTAAAGTCCATATTTTGTTCATATTTCCTTAATTTTTACCAAATGTCCTTTTTCTGTTCTAGGCTCCCATCCAGGAAACCACATTGCCTTTTTCTGTCACGTGCCCTCCGGCTCTATGGCTGTGACAGTTTCTCAGACTTGCCTTGCTTCTAATGACCTTCACAGTTTGTTTATAGACTCCATTTATTCTTTTTCTTTCTTTCTTTCTTTCTTTCTTTCTTTCTTTCTTTCTTTCTTTCTTTCTTTCTTTCTTTCTTTCTTTCTTTTTTAGATTCCATTTATTTACTTGACAGAGAGAGAATGCAGACAAGTGATGGGAGGGGCAGAGAAGGACACCCCACCGGAGTGGGGACCCCGATGTGGGGTTTGATCCCAGGACCCGGGGATCAGGACCTGAGTCAAAGGCAGAGGCTTAACTGACTGAGCCAGCCAGGTGCCCAACCTTCACAGTTTAGAAGTGCACTGGCCAGGTATTTGGTAGAATGTCTCTCAACTGGGATCTGTCTGATGTTCTTCTCATGGTTAGACTGGGCTACCTCTTTTGGGGAGGACGACCACAGATGTAAAGTGCTATTTCATCACATAGGATCGAGGGCCCACACTAGCGACAGGAGTTAGCAGTGTTGCCGCTGGCGGTGGTCGCCTGCCTGGGTCCGTTGTCAGGCTGCTCGGCCGTGAAGTTACCCTATCCCCCCCATGTCCTTCTCCATACTGTTTCCTTTTCAGGGATGTCACTGTACTCAGCGCACACGCAAGCAGTGGGGGACTGCGTTCTATACCTCCTTGAGGGTGAAGCAGTTTTATAATTTGTTTGGAACGTTTTGCCTGATTTTCCTCTTCTTTGCTATTTATTCACTCATTTATCTATATCAGTATGGATTCATGGAAGTTTGTTTTATACTTTGCACTATACTCTAATTCTTTCTTTTTTCTATGTATCTACCTATCTATCTGTCGATCTATCGATCTATCAGTCTATCTAAATTGTTCCAGCTTTGGCCATTGGGTCAGTTAACTCCTGTGTCCCTTTGACACAGCCCTGTAACTGTGTGTATGCACGCTGATTTACTTACTTGAGAGAGGGAGGCACTTCCTTATTTTTTGGCACTACAAGATGTTCTAGGCTCATCTTGGATATTTCCTTTCCCAGATCTAGATTCAGCTATTTCTTAGAGAAGCCCTGATTCCCTTTATTACAGAACAGTATTAGAAAGCAGTATCTGATGTGGTGTGTATATACACATACACATATACATTCAATGGAATACTATGCAGCCATCAAAAACAATGAAATCCTGCCATTTGCAACAATGTGGATGGAACTGGAGGGTATTATGCTGAGCGAAATAAGTCAATCAGAGAAAGAAAATTATCATATGACCTCTCTGATATAAGGAATCTGAGAGGCAGGGCAGTGGGTCATGGGGG
>PITA01035161.1:0-10809 GCA_004023965.1 Spilogale gracilis
GTCTGGCCCCTGCAGTGCAAATAAAGCCACTGCACTGGAAGGCCCGCCCCTGCCCACCCCTGCTGGGGACCCGAGGGAAGGGTGACCTGTTCCCGTTTCCTACTTTCAGGGTGGAGACACAGTGAGGCAGGTGGTGGTGGGAGGCCAGAGCCCAGGGCGGGGACTGTGGAGCCCTGGTTCCAACTCTGCGCCTCCCTCCCCCTCAGCCCCTGGTCTCCCGCAGGAACTCTCTCCAGCAGCCTCAGGTGCTGGGAGGCGGGGCCCTGAAATGGCCCCCTGACCCAGGAAAGGAGACACTTTCTCCAGCATCACTCAGATTGGAGGGTCTGGGCCCCCTCCCCTATTCCCTAAGCCTGTCTTACCGCACACCTGCCAGACACAGACTCTGGCACTCGAAGCGTTACCCTTCCTCCCGCAGAGTATGACTGTGCGCGTCCAAGGACCAAGGTCAGATCCCAGATTGCTTCATGTGGGAGCATCTGCCCCAGGGCCTGGGACAGGCCACAAATCAGGAAGATTGGACTGGGGGCGGGGGCGGGGGGAGCCACATGGAGGGAGCACCAGATAGACCCCAGCCCCTTCTTTAAGGGCTTCCCCCAGTGTGGGGGCCAGATTGTCCCTGGAGTTGGGCCCGGCTAAGGCACCTCAGAACCCTTTGTAACCCTACTTTCTCTGTGCAGGCTGCCGGCAGGCCCTGCGCCGGCTCTGTGCGGGTCCCTGGGCCTTGCCGGGCCCTCCTTCCTGGTGGAGGGCCCATCAGGCATCCAGCCTGCCTGGCAGTTCTGTCCCCTACCCCAGCTCCTCACCCCTGGTGGGACTGTTAGGTCACATCACGCCTGTTGGCTGAGGTCACCCCTCAGGAAAGGAGCTGGAGACAGGCAACCCGTCCCGCTGTCCCAAGGGAGGAAGGAGACACCCCCCCCCCCCCCCACCCCACCCCCACCCCCTGCCCTGTTGAGCACACTGCTTAATCACATCCTGTCTCCGCCCTTGGAATGCCCGAGGCCTTTGTAGGGAAAAAGTTCACTTGGGTTGATGCTTGTCAGGCCCACCCTTTTAAGCTGGAGCCCCTCTCCTCATCCTGTGTGAGCTGCCCCTGGCCGGCCGGCGGCTGGCGGGGACGGATGGGTGGGACCGGGCTCAGTCCCACAGCCGCTCTTTTCCCCAGGTTTAAACTCCAGTGAACAGACACGAAAGATGCTCCTTTGTCTACAGATCCATCTGTTCATTCTTTCATTGATTTGGCACACGTTTTTCGAGCACTCGTAGGGTAGAGGAAGGTGCTGGAGACGCACGGACAAATAAATCCCTCTGGCTACCCATCTAGAGACTCCTGGGTGCACACAGGCATGGGCTCACCCCAGATTTCAGGCAGGCACACGTCCTGGAGGAAGGGACATCCCCCTGGCCCTGAGCATGAGGGGAAGTCTAGTAGGTTCTAGTAGGTTCTGTCAGTGGGGGAAAGGATCAGGGAGCCGAGCAGACCCTGGAACCTGGACTTTCCCCTGAGGCCGGGGCTGGAAGGAGTCCTGTTCTTCCCACTCGTTTCCCTCGGATCTTCTTTGTTCCCTTCATCTGGTGACGTGGATCTTGGCTCTCTCGTGCAGTGCCTGACACACAGCAAATGTTCACCAAATTGTCCGAGTAGATGAAGAAACGCGCTAACATATAATTGGGAGAGATTGTTCTCACTGCAGTGTGAGGGGGTGGGTTGAGGGGCAAGATGAGCAACGTCAAGAGCTGGCAGAAAACCTGGGTGCAGCCATCGGGAGGGATGAAGCCTGCACTGACAGAGGCTGCCCCGGGTGGAGAGACTTTGGCGGGAGAATCCGCAGGATGGGGCTGGATCGTGGGGGAGAAGGGGTTTGAGTGACTCGGGGTTTCTCACTTCACTGCCTGGGAAGATGGGTCATTGAAACAGGATGCGGGAGGAATCACTGGTTTTCAGAGAGGAGAGTGTATGTCCCATGTGGGGTGTCTGGGGCCCTGGGACATCCAAGGGACCATGTTGAGTCAGCCTGAAACTCAGGTAGTCCTCCCTGTCCGTGCCTGGGCTCCCAGATGAAGAGGGGTCCTTGTTGAGATCACCGGGGGGAGAGGATGGAGGGAGAGAGGAGACTGGATGAAGCGAGGCAAGGCAGGAGTGTGGGGGCGTAAAGGACGTGGGACAGTTTGGTGAAGGAATGGATTCAGGTCCAGTGGATTAGGAGGGACTGTTGATGTCTCTGGCCAGATAGTTTCAGAGGTGGACAGGGGCAGAAGCTGGATCACAGCTGAAGAGAGACATCATTTTCTTCCCCGTAGTTTGTCGGGATGGGGGGAGGGTGATGGAGCAGCCCCAGAGGTTTCTGGAAGCAGCGACTACTTCAGTGCTGATGGGGGAGCCATTGAGGTCCCTGGGAGGGCAGAGAGGGCAGGATCAGGGTGATGGAACAGGACCCCAAGCCTTCGGCAGCCAAGTGACACCTCTGGAGGAGAAGTCGAAAGGCCGGGGGTGGCTGTGGTGGGGCGCTGAGCCACTGGAGCACGTCCTCTTTTCTCTGGGGGACCTGGAGGTAGCTCAGAGGCTGGGGCAACTGCTGGGGAGGGGGCGTTTTGGGAAGGGAGCTCTGCACACAAACCCCAGCTGTGGCAGTCACTGGGCCAGCGACTTTTGTGCTGCCCTGACCCCTGTCTGAGCCACTAGAGGGGTCCACGGTGGGGGATGGGCTCTCTGGGAGGCTCAGGCCCCTCAGTCCTGCCAGAGCTCACGTCCTGTCATGCCCTTTCACCTTCGTGTCCCTGACCTTCAGCCTCCACTCACCTGGAGGCCGCCTGGACTCCATCCCTGACTGCTGGGCACAACGGGGGCTGATTTTGGAGGGCCCGGGCATGAGTCTCTTTTCAGACAACAAGTCACCCAAGATCCAAGTCTGCCCAAAGGCCCTCAGCCACAGAGCACTGAAGGCGAGAGGCATCGCTCATCCTGCCTTTCCGTCTACAGGGAGGAAGCTGGGGTCCAGGGAGGAAAAGGGCCTTGCCAGTGAGCGCCGTATTTGGGCAGACGCACATTTGGGAACAGGGCGCAGGCTCTGAATCAAAGGAAGCAAGGCTTGCTTATACCCTCTCCTGCCCTTAGTGGCCGTGCAGTCTTGGACACTTCTCTCCTGCGGGTCTCAGTGGGACAGTGGGGACCATGACAGAGCCACCTCCCGGGGCTTATTAAACAGCCTGTCATCCCCACGTGGGATCGATGGGGTCCCTCCTGCCCAGCCCTTCTGAAGGAAACTGTTCTGTCAGGTAGGTTCGGTGAGAACTCAGGTTTGTGGCTGACTCCTCACAGAAGGGCACAGGGAGAAGGCGGCGTTTATGGACCTTTTCCTGCGTGCCAGAGACATAGCACGGGCCCCACGCAGGCCCCACCGTTTGCTCCTCGTTCCACCGGCGGTGTGGACAGATAGCCGAGCCCAAGCTGTTGAACCTGGTTCAGGCTTGGATCCACCTTGTTCCTGCTGTGAACCTCTGGGCACGTTAGCTTGTTCAGGGCCTCCCGGTGAAATGTGACCCCACCTGGAAAGCAGAAAGAAGTGTTGATAGGGTATTTACGGGGGTTGTGACGGGCAAGCGGTGATAGTGTCAGGGCTCAGAGCGAGCCCACCGGGAGGAAGCTGCCAGTGGATGTTGCCCATCCTTCAGATTTTGCAAACTCAGGAGGGGAATGACCCATACTGGGCTCCCTGCCCTCATGATCAGGGTGTGACTTGACAGATGAGGGGACAGAGGCCCAGGATAGGCACGTGTGACGGGGCTGGGGTCCTCACCCCTATTGGAGCACTCCCCACAGTTCTCAGCAACTGGGGTGTGTGATTTTCTCAGCATGGCACTATTCTATCATTCTTTTTTTTTTTTTTTCCTCATAAATTTTTTTAACCAGGCAGGCCCCACAGCCTGGCTCCTCATGAGCCCTGGGCAGTGGAGGTAAGGACAGAATGGATGGTAGCTGGCCAGCATGACCCGCTTCTTAGGGTGCTGAGTGCTGGGAGACAGCAGGGAAGCAGGGGACCCCAGCCTGCTCTCTAAGAACCTGGTCTGGGAGTGACAGGTGGTCAAGCAGCTTCGCTGCAGAGAGATCGGTGATGCTGGGGGCCATGGATACCCTAGGTGACCCAGGAGGTCAGGGAAGGCTTCCTGGAGGAAGCGACCGTGGAGGTAAGGCTTCACATCCAGGTGGAGGTCAGCCAGGCTATAGGCCAGATGGTGCTGCGGCCTGGGCCCAGGGAGCGGTAATGGGCTTCAGAGGAGCTGCTGGCGCCTAGGGCGGGGGGCAGGGGTGAGGGGTTGGGGAGAAGCCTCGGCCAAGGTCTGAGCTGCGCCCCTCACTCTGGCCCTCTGCTCCTGCCTTCCAGATCGAGGCGCTGCCTCCGGAGCTCTTCCAGTGCCGGAAGCTGAGGGCGCTGCAGCTGGGCAACAACGTGCTGCAGTCTCTGGCCTCGCGGGTGGGCGAGCTGGCCAACCTGACCCAGATCGAGCTGCGGGGCAACCGGCTGGAGTGCCTGCCCGTGGAGCTGGGCGAGTGCCCGCTGCTCAAGCGCAGCGGCCTCGTGGTGGAGGAGGACCTGTTCAACACGCTGCCTCCTGAGGTGAAGGAGCGCCTGTGGAGGGCCGACAAGGAGCAGGCCTGAGCACCGGCGGACGGCTGAGCACCAGGTCGCCGAGGAGTCCTCGGGGCCCAGGGACCCAGACACCCAGGGACGGCCAGCCAGGCCTCGGCCAGGGCCGGAGCCTGGGGCTGGAGGCTGCTGGGCTGCGGTCACGGGACAGTAGCCGAGGGGCTGGCCCCTTCCGTCCTTCTGAGACTCACGCCCCCCAGGGCAGGCGCCTGTCGGGGAGATCAGAGACCTAGGTCTTAGAGTGCACTATTGGGACAATCAGGGCCTCCCCCCTGGAGGCCGGCTGAGCTGATGCCAGAGGCCCAGGGACGCCTACTTAGCTTTTGGTATTTATTTTTCTCCACGTCCCATCCCCTCCCTCCGGATAACTTACACATTCCCAGCAAAGTTCAGCTCCGATCGGAGGTATGTGAGGAAGGGTAGGCAGTTTCCTTTTTCTGTTTCAGTGATGCCACCGGTAGGCCCACCCAGACTGGGGCAGAGGGGTCCAGGGAGAACCAGGTGCGACGGTCGCCCCAGCGGTGCTGGGCTGGGCTAGGCTCCGGCGGTGCGGCCCAGGGGATGGCAGGCCACCAGGTGGAAAGGCCAGGCCTGGGGCTTGTCTCATCAGTTTTAGATTTTTTTTTTAAGTAAAAAACAAAACAAAACTTTTTTTTAAAAGCTTTGAAAATTAATGGTTTGGGTATTAAAAAGAAAAAAAAACCTTAAAAAAAACCTAAAAGAACAAAAGACAGTGAAGGCCAGTGAGTTGGGGTCTCAGGGCAGGATGGCAGCTTCCCTTGAGCAGAGCTGTAAGACGCTGAACTGTGTTTCCTTCCCTCCCCCTGGGGGGTGCAGGCTGCAGGATGTCTTCGAGAGTTCTTTTTGTTCTCTCCTCTCCTAGGGCGGGGTTTTTTTTTTTTTTTTTGGTTTTGTTTTGTTTTGTCTTTGGTGTCTTGTTTTCTTTTTCCTCCATGTGTCTTGGCAGGCACTCATTTCTGTGGCTGTTGGCCAAATGGAATGTTCTGGAGCTGCCAAGAAAGGAGGAGACTCGGGTTGGCTAATCCCCGGATGAACGGTGCTCCATCCTCCCCATCCGTCCCTCGTCTCAGTGTTAAGGAGCCAGGAGGAGCTACCTCGCCCGGACTCTGCTTCCCCACCTCATGTGTCATGAGTTTGCCCAGTGCCATCCCTAGTCTCAGCTGCTAACATCAGCCCTGTCACCCCCTGGTCCTTCAGAAGAGACACTCGGAGGCGGGGTCATGGGTGGGGAAGTCGCCGCTGGGAGGGGCAGGCTCCCCAGGTTTGGGTTCCAGTTTCTGTCCCAGGCGCCAGGCACACACACACAGCCCTCTCGGCGCCTGGTGGCGGGAAGCCGCCTCACTCTAGATCAGTCACGGGGGTCCCTGCATTAGAAGGGTTCCCCGCTTTAGAGCAATCACTTGGACACTAAGGCACGTTTTAGCGTCTCTTGTCTTCATGATTATGTCCATTTGTCTGTCCATTTGTGTTTTCTGCATCATGTCAGTGGATGTAATCCTCAGAATTAATGCACACTAGCCTTTGACGACCATGAAGCAATCCGTTACATGAGGGTTTGAACTTGTAGACTCCGTTCAAATATCAAATAAATCTATAACAGAAAGTAGCCTTTAGAGGTCTCCGTGTCGTGGGGGGCATCCCTTCCCTCAGCTGTCTGGGTCCCACTGGGCCCTGTGGACTTGATCGTTGAATGGCCACTGACAGGCACCCAGAAGGTGCCCGTCTCTCTGCCCCTAGGAGGCCAGCCGCTACTGGGCTTGGGCTGGACAGAGAGCCTGCTGTAGGTCAGGCGTGGTCTGGGCCCAGTGTCCTGCCTCCAGCCGGGTCACCTGGGATTTGTTTGGGCCTTCATGAGCCTTGATGGGTGGGGGGACTGGCGTGGGGTGGGGGCACTGGAATGGGAGCCAGTAGTCTCCATTCTTGTCCCTGCTCTATTATTCCCTGCATGAAGCAGGACAAGCCCCTTCCCTCCCACGGCTTCCATAACCCCATTTTGTGCAACAGGGGTTTCCACTCCATGCTCTCATCTGTCCCTCGTAATTCCCAACAGCCATTCCCCTGCAGCTCCGCAGAGATGGGGCTGAGAGTCAGTGTGGCACAGCTAGCTCCTAGCCCCTTGCCTGCTGAAGGTGCTGGGGTCAAGGACAGAGGCTCGGGGAGATGGGCAGAGCCGCCTTCAAATCATAGCTCTAGTATTCAGTTGATGTGTGGCCACAGTTTCCTCGTTTGTAACATCAGGCTCCTATTGGCAGTCTTGCAGAATTGTTCTGAGGCTTGAAGATTACATGGTAGTGGAGTTGGCTCTTAGTGCCCAATAGCGTATCCTCCTCCAGGACCAGAGAGGTTTGCACTGGGCTGACCTGAGGACCCAGGGGCAGGGGGCTTTGGTGAAGAACAAAGGCCACTCTCTCTGACCTCTGCCTTAGTGATCAGGGCTTTGCTGCTTGGGCACCTCTTCTGGAAAGGGCCAGAGTCTGTCCTTCCTCTCTCTAGGGGACTGTGACCTCTCCAGGTAACCTCAGGGCTGCAGCCCCCTCTTGGACTCTTGTGTGTCTCCACAGTGGAGGTCCTGCCCTCCTGTCTCGGTTGGTACCCCCAACTAACTCCCACTCCCCCACCCAGGCTAGCGGCCACCCAATGCCGCCAGGAGCAAGAGTATTGGACCTAGAGCTGGTTAGCTTTCGGTGGCGGGGGGTGGGGTGGCCAATGCAGAACCACCTCCGTAAGCCTGAGCGGATGAATGAGCAAACCTCCAGGCTCAGCCCCTCCTCCTCCCATCCGGACCCCAGAGGGCTGCCCACTCCAAAGCTCAGTGGTATCTTCTTTCCACTGACGACAACAGCATTTTGGACAGTGAGGAAGTTCAAAAATAAAAAATACCCTTGTGCTTCATCCAGAACAGCCCTGGCTAACTTTTAGTGAGTAGCAGGCCCTGGGCCCAGCTCTTTCTTGGCAGTCAAGCATTCCTCTTCCTCCTTACGAGAGGTTATCCCCAAACTGCAGATGGGAAAAACAAGGCCCGGGTCTGGACTCAAACTCAGTCTGCCTCACTAAACCTCCACTTTGGTGGGGGGTTTCCAGGGGATCTGACGGCCCAGCATGGGGACACTCGCTGTGCCCCTGACACATGGCTGGCGTCCCCATATAGGGCAGCTGCATCAGATGAGGCTGGGACAGCCAGAAATGCGCCTTGCCTCAAGTGAGCTGAGTCTCACTGTATTTCCTGCATACTGTCTTCTGCCTGCCCTCCTCACCCAGCCAAACTCCTCAGACCTCTTCTCCATTCTCAGGAGCCTGGCCACCCCACTCCCTGGCCTTTGGGAATAGGGACCGAGCAGCCACTCCCAGTGCCGTGGCCCAGAAAACACGCCTGGACTTGGGGCCAAGGCTCCTTACGGCTGAACTCATGTCCCCATGCTCACTCCCAAGACATTCTGTCCCTTCGCCATTCAGAAAAGTGTCATTTCAGGGAAGGCCGGTGGCCAGTCTTCAGGAGCTATAGCCAGAATGCCCCGTCAGCTGCTGAGCGAGCAGGGCAGGTGGCTGCCAGCTGGATTTGAGACACCCGATGTCTTGGGCCTGGGGAATAGGAACCCAGGTTTTCCCTTCCTCAGGTCCCCATCTATATCCCTTTCCCCTTCCTTCCTTCCTTTTTCTTTTCTTTTTTTTTTTTTTTGGTTTAGTTTTATTTATTTATTTATTTTTAAAGATTTTATTTATTTGGCAGAGATCACAAGTAGGCAGAGAGGCAGGCAGAGAGGGAGGAGAAAGCAGGCTCCCTGCTGAGCAGAGACAAGGGCCTCATCCCAGGACCCTGAGATCAGGACCTGAACTGAAGGCGGAGGCTTTAACCCACTGAGCCACCCAGGCGCCCTAGTTTTATTTATTTAAGTAATCTCTACACCCAGTGTGGGGATTGAACTCAGGACCCAGAGATCAAGAGTCACATGGTCTTCCAAGTGAGCCAACTGAGGTGCCCCCAGCCCCTTCCCCTCTCTAAGATTTCCCTTTAGCTGCTGTCTTCCCCCCAGCTGTAAACTGACCCATCTTTCCCTGGTCCTCCTAAGACTGACAGTTTCTGGGAATCAGAGCTGGGAGGGGCCCGGACAACTCTGAGGACCTGTTCCACCTCTGGAATGCAAAGCCACTTGGCTCAGTCTGGCCTGAAGCCCAGGCCACCCTGTGTCCCCACATCCCCACCCCTCATTGATGCTGGTGGCCTGGGGACTTTCTAATCCACATGTGAAATCCAGAGAGGGGCTGACATTTGTGCCTGCTTCAACAGTACACATACTAAGAGACAGAGGGGCTGACGTTCGTCAGAGGTCACACTGAGCCATGGCATGTGGACTGAGACTTAGGGGTCCTCCTGCCTCCCCAGATTCTTTGCACTGACACCCTGGAAAACAATTTCTAGGCACCTGGTAAGCAGCCAGAAGAGGGTAGTTGGTTTCTGCAAAGCAACTGGGAGAGAGCCCCTAAAAACCATGAAGGAGATTGGAAAGGGCTAATCCTGGATTAACTGAGGGGAAGGACCTAGGGTATAGAGCTGGGTCAGAGGCAAGAGCCCCATCCAGGTACAGACTTGATAGGGAGCGGGGGAGTTGAGGCTGGTGTGTGTGCTTGGGGGTGGGGGAACTGGGGGCTGGGATTGGGTTTCCTCTGGGTAGGCAAGGTTTAAATCTTCCTGGGCCTCCCAGGCTTCAGTTACTCTGCACCCTAACTGGCTACCAGGAACTTCAGACCTTGAACTTCATTCTATAATTCTACTTTCTCTTCTCTGGCCTCCAGCGTCCCACTCAGAGCCTCATCCTCATGGCCTGCTTGAGCCCCTCGCAGCTTCAGAAGGTAGGGCCATGTGGTGTGGGGGTCCGAGAGGGTCAGGTAAGAGTTAAGGGTCCCTCCGGACCTCTAGTAGACCCTAGGAACTCAACCCCGCCTCCTGCCATTTTTCAGAAGATGAAACTGAAACCCAGAGTGCTCAGTGTCCAACATCGGCCCCTAACTTCTGCACACACAGCGGGGGGGCTGGAGGGGGGAGACACAGGACACAAGACACAGGTCGGCGTGAGGTGGGAATGTGTACGGGTGACCAACACCGGAATAAAGAGTAAAGATCAGGGGCACCTGAGTGACTCAGTCCGTTGAGCTTCTGCCTTTGGTTCCTCTGCTCATGATCTTGGGGTCCTGGAATCCAGCCCTGCCTCGGGCTCCCTGCTCAACAGGGCGTCTGCTTCTCCCTCTGCTTCCCTGCCGCTCTCCTGATCTGGCGTACCCTCTCTCAAATACATAAACAAAATCTTAAAATAAAAAAGTAGTAAAGATCAGCCCAATCCACCTTCCTGGCCCAGGAGTGGACCCTGATTGCAAAGAGGGAAGGAGGGGGGGAGAAGCGGGCCAGGGGTTGGGGGAGCCAGGATCCCCAGTGGGGGCGGGGTCAAGGGAGGGCGGAACGCCCCGCCCCCGCCCTGAGCCCGTGGAGGGCGGCTGGGTCCCCCCTGCGGTCGAAAACGAAAGGCTAACGCTGGGGAATTAAGGTGACACAGACTTAAAAAAAAGTGCCCCTTATTTTTTCCTGATGACAAGAAGAAAATGCTGAAAAATACAGGAAATCTCAAAGAAGCAAATGAAAAACCACCTGTAATTTCCTCCCCTGAGACTTGGTATTTTCGTAGACAGACCTGGAATCTTTTCTGTTCTATTAACATATAAGGTATTATTTGTTTCGGGGTAGGGTCCGTGATTCATCAGTCTTACACAGTTCACAGCTCTCAGGGTAGCACACACCCTCCCCAGTGCCCATCCCCCAGCCACCCCATTCCTCCCACCCCATCCCCTCCAGCAACCCTCAGTTTGTTTCCTGCGATTAAGAGTCTTTTATCATTTGTCTCCCTCTCTCGTTTTGTCTTGTTTCATTTTTCCTTCCCTTCGGATGATCTTCTGTCTTGTTTCTCAAATTCCTCACATCACTGAGATTATATGGTAATCGCCTTTCTCTGATTGACTTATTTCACTTAGCATAATACCCATACCCTCTAATTCCAATCCATATCATTGCAAAGGCCGAGATTTCAATTTTTTGATGGCTGAGTAATATTCCAGTGTGTGTGTGTGTGTGTGTGTGTGTGTGTGTGTGTGT
>PITA01035162.1:0-10792 GCA_004023965.1 Spilogale gracilis
CCAAGATTCTCAACAAGATCCTTGCCAACAGGATCCAACAATACATTAAAAAGATTATCCACCATGACCAGGTGGGTTTTATCCCAGGGATGCAAGGGTGGTTCAACACTCGCAAAACAATCAACGTGATAGAACAAATCAATAAGAGAAGAGAGAAGAACCACATGGTACTCTCAATTGATGCAGAAAAGGCATTTGACAAAATACAACACCCGTTCCTGATCAAAACTCTTCAAAGTATAGGGATAGAGGGAACATTTCTCAACCTCATAAAATCTATCTACGAAAAACCCACAGCAAATATCATTCTCAATGGGGAAAAACTAACAGCAATTCCTCTGAGATCAGGAACAAGACAAGGATGCCCACTCTCACCACTACTGTTCAACATAGTGTTAGAAGTCCTAGCAACAGCAATCAGGCAACAGAAAAAAATAAAAGGTATCCAGCTTGGCAAAGAGGAAGTCAAACTCTCTCGCTTTGCAGATGACATGATACTCTATGTGGAAAACCCAAAAGACTCTACCCCCAAACTACTAGAACTCATACAACAATTCGGTAATGTGGCAGGATACAAAATCAATGCACAGAAATCAGTTGCATTCTTATACAGTAACAATGAAAAAATAGAAAGGGAAATCAGAGAATCAATTCCATTTACTAGAGCACCAAAAACTATAAGATACTTAGGAATAAATCTAACCAAAGAAGTCAAGGATCTGTATTCGAGGAACTACAGGACAGTCATGAAAGAAATTGAAGAAGACACAAAAAGATGGAAGAGCATTCCATGCTCATGGATCGGAAGAATAAACATTGTCAAAATGTCTATACTGCCCAGAGCAATCTATACTTTCAATGCCATTCCGATCATAATTCTACCAACATTCTTCAAAGCATTGGAACAAACAATCCTAAAATTTATATGGAACCAAAAAAGACCCCGAATCGTTAAGGAATTAAAAAAGAAGAAAAGCAAAGCTGGGGGCATCTCATTACCTGACTTCAGGCTTTATTACAAAGCTGTGGTACTGGCACAGCATGGTACTGGCACAAAACCAGAGAAATAGACCAATGGAACAGAATGGAGAGTCCAGGTATGGACCCACAAATCTATGGGCAAATCATCTTTGACAAAGCAGGAAAAAATATCCAGTGGAAAAAAGACAGTCTCTTCAATAAATGGTGCTGGGAAAATTGGACAGCCAAGTATAGAAGAATGAAACGACCATTCTCTTACACCACACACAAAGGCAAACTCGAAATGGATGAAAGACCTCAACGTGAGGCAGGAATCCATCAAAATCCTGGAAAGGAACATAGGCAGTAACCTCTTTGACACCAGCCACAGCAACTTCTTTCAAGACACATCTCCAAAGGCAAGGAGACAAAAGCGAAAATGAACTTCTGGAACTTCATCAAAATAAAAAGCTTCTGCACAGCAAAGGAAACAGTCAACAAAACAAAGAGGCAACCCACGGAATGGAGAAGATATTTGCAAATGACACTACAGACAAAGGGCTGATATCCAAGATCTATAAAGAACTACTCAAACTCAACACCCAAAAAGAAGATGAACACATCAAAAAATGGGCAAGGCACATGAAGAGGCACTTCTCCGTAGAAGATATACAAATGGCTAACAGACACATGAAAAAATGTTCAGCGTCACTAGCTATCAGGGAAATTCAAATCAAAACCACACTGAGATACCACCTCACACCAGTTAGAATGGCCAAAATTAACAAGACAGGAAACAACAAGTGTTGGAGAGGCTGCGGAGAAAGAGGAACCCTCTTAAACTGTTGGTGGCAATGTAAACTGGTGCAGCCGCTTTGGAAAACAGTGTGGAGATTCCTTAAAAAGTTAAAAATAGAGCTACCCTATGACCCTGCAATTGCACCACTGGGCATTTACCCCAAAGATACAGATGTAGTGAAAAGAAGGGCCATATGTACCCCAATGTTCATCGCAGCAATGGCCACAATCGCCAAACTGTGGAAAGAGCCAAGGTGCCCATCAACAGATAAATGGATAAAGAAGATATGGTACATATATACAATGGAATACTACACCTCCATCAGAAAGGATGAATATCCAACTTTTGTAGCAACATGGACTGGACTGGAAGAGATCATGCTGAGTGAAATAAGCCAAGTAGAGAAAGTCAAGTATCATATGGTTTCACTTACTTGCGGTGCATAAAGGGTAATGTAGAGGACAGTAGGAGAAGGAAAGTAAATGGGAAGTAGGGTAATTCAGGGAGAGAAATGAAACAACAGAGACTTTGGACACAGAAACAAACTGAGGGACTTGGAGGGAGGGGGGCGGGGGGATGGGAGAGCTTGGTGGTGGGTACTGAGGGCACCTATTGCGTGGAGCACTGGGTGTGGGAAATGGGGAATGAATTTTGGAACACTGGAAAAAAAATTTAAGTGACAATAAAAAAATACATTAAAAAAAAGACTGCTAATTGCCTACCTCAACATTCATTCTGCTTCTCTTTATTAATGAATCCCAATTTTAATTAGGATAGCCTTGTATTAACTTTGTATGTCAAGGTGACACAGTTTTTCCTGAAACGAGGTATGTCCATGTGACTTCTGTGGCTGATAACACATACATAAAAGTGCTTAATGGAACATTTCAGGATGTTTCTTTAAAGGGAGAAGATACTGCATTTCCTTTCTATCTTTCCTCTATCTTCCAAATTGCCACAAGACACAGTGTTTGAGGTACATTTGAAGATGGAAAGCCTTTTATTAAGATGCTGACTTCCCAAAGACACTAAGGGGACACATTACTATAGACTTTTCTGAGACCAAGATATAAGTTTCTATTTCATTTAAGGCACATGTATCAAACCTCATCCCAACTGATAAAAATGAGTACTAATGTTACTGTGAGGAAAAACTCCTACATTTAAGGAGGGTTTAGGAAGGAACTGCCAGTTAAAAAGACCAATAAATGTGAGACAAATGAGAACAGTCTGCCAAAAACCAAGAGAAAAATGCAGATTGAAGAGGTCGAGTGGGGACCAAAAGAGCCAATTTTAAAAAGTCAAGCAGGAGGAGGCCTGAATGCAGGACATTAAATTTAGAACTATGAAGTTCTTGCTGATTTGAAAAAGAGAAATTTCAAGAAAGTAGTAACCAAGTGAAACCCAAGTTGAAGTGGGCTTCCATTGGGAATGAGAGAGAAGCTAAATTAATATTTAATTTCAGGAATATGGGAAATAGAGCAACAGGTTAAAGGTAAAATGGAAAAAGAGATGTTTGGTGTCTTTTCCCACAACTAAACTGTATCTCCAATGATCACGATCCTGTTAATATTGCCTTTTGTTTATTAAATGAAAAGAGGTTACCTATTCTTTGCCAAGAAATTCAAAGTCTTCAGAATAAATGAGAAATGAATGGCCTTTCACATTCAGAGTCACTTTCATGTGGAACCCAACTCTGTCCATAATAGTGCAACACTCTGGAAAATAAAATATTTCCTACCCAACTCAAATTCTGTGGAGGCATATGTGTGAGTGTAAATGGGGCAGGCATAGAGATAACATGGAACTCCCATGTCTGAAATAAATGAAACTTCTCTAAATTGTGAAGAAGTTCTTGTCCAACTATTCAAAGATTTGCAGGTGTATTTGTTTCAAGGATTTTAATTATTTTTAAAGTTTTTAAAAGATTTTATTTATTTATGAGAGAAGAGGACACAAGCAAGGTGAGTGGCATGCATATGGGAAAGTAGGCTTCCTACTGAGCAGGACCCCAGGATCATGACCTGAGCTGAAGCCAGATGCTTAATCAGCTGAGTCACCCAGGGAACCTATTGAGGATTTTTAGTTGCACATAAGGAAATAAAGAATGCTAGGGCTTCCTATGTGATTCATTTGTAAGTCCATCTTCTTGTCTGCTCCCCCGGCTCCAGCCCCTATCCCTAGACTGCCTGCTTCCTTCCTTCCTTCCTTCCTTCTTTTCTAGGATAAAGGATGCAGTTAAACTGAGGTGAAGACCATACAAATGAGAGCAATCTGGAGCTCAGTATTTTAAAACATTTTCAAGTGTAAATAGTGGGTAGTTTTCACTAGCAAGAAATAGGAGTTAAAAATTGGGGGCAGGAGCCAGGTCAAAGATGCAACATACATCAAATAAAATACTAACCAATGTAAACATATTGAATTCATGAATTCAGTATCTACTAATAGTGTTTTTTGAATACTTGAAAATATTTAAAGGATTTTAAATGCATTTTTTTCATACCATATGTTTTTGAAAGAAATTTTTCAGACTTGGGAAAAAAATAAGTATGCATTATGGTCTTCATTGAAAAGCTTAAAGAATAGATTTCTCTTTCTTAGGAAGGAATGCTTCTCCTGCCTTCTCCTGACTGGATCTGTTTGCCAACAGAAGAGGTGAATGTACTTTGTAATTTGTTAAGTTCCTCTATGAAGGCCAGCCATTGTTCAATTCAGTGATCTGTAACTTAGAATATTGGCTTCAGGGGCACCTGGGTGGCTCAGTCATTAAACATCTGCCTTTGGCTCAGGTCATGATCCCCGAGTCCTGGGATCAAGCCCCACATCTGGCAAGCTGCTCAGTGGGAAGCCTGCTTATCCGTCTCCCACTCCCCCTGCTTGTGTTCCCTCTCTCACTGTCTTTTTCTCTCTCTGTGTGCCAAATAAATAAATAAAATCTATCTATCTATCTATCTATCTATCTATCTATCTATCTATCTATATATCAGCTTCAACCCATTCAAACAAAATGGATGAAATAAATTTTTTACATTACAATGACCTTATGACTGAGTGGTGTGGGGAGATAACCCACCCATAAGGGTTCTAGAGAGGGGCATCCATCAGACTCCTTCTTCCTGATGTACTGAATGTTCCTTGGTGTAGCCTTATAGAAATTTGAAAACCCAGAGAGCTACTTTCAAGATAAAAAAACTCACATAACTTTATTTTTTAAAGCAGTAATATGTCTCAGTTACATTTAGATACAGTACAAAGAATAATAAAATAGCACCTGTGAATTTGTTAGTAGATTGAAAGAATCTTAACTCCTTTATCTTCCTTGTTTTTTTTTCTCCACTTCACTGAACAAACAAACAAACAAACAGATTACTCTCCCTTCCACTCCTATTGGGTCACCAGGGGCCTGATTTTCATGCGAACAGCCTTGAGGGAATAATCCGCACCCCTGAAGGGGACCCAGACCACTCCATTCTCAATCTCATAAGGACTGTTGTTCCTTGGATCATAGGAGCCCCCAGGATAGTAGATGCCATTGAGATTGGCCGCTTGGCAGCTGTTGTACCACCAGCCTCCTCCATAGACTTCTGCACAGTTCTCTTCCCACTGGTCTCTATCACTGTCATAGGTGCTGAACTGCATGCCCGTGTGGGAAGTATACTCTGTTCCTTCCTCTGCAGAACCCTCGACCAGAGCATCACCTGCTGTGCCCTCATAGGAAGAGACCTGCAGGGTATAGCCTTCTGCCTCTGAGCCTACCCTCAAGTGATACTCTGCATAAGCCTGGTTTCCAGCCCAGTCCTCTAATTCAACCCGAAGGACAGAGCCCCTCAGGGTTAGTAAGTGGAGGTATTCATTGCCTAGCCAGAATTCTCCTTTCCCCTTGTCATCCAGGCTGCCGAAACCTTTCTTGTAGTCTTCCCAGGTCCGGTTAAAATTCAGTGATCCATCCATTCTTTGCTGGATCAAAAGCCATCCTCCCAAACTGGTCTCTTGATCACAATAAACAGAAAAAATCTTACTGGATCCCGGTAGCTTGATATTGAAAATACCACTTTGGGCACCTGAAGGATGTGTTTGGAGGACATCATCACAGTCTAAAAAAAAAATTAAGCTGGTTGGAAGAGGTTATTCTCATTTAACTTTACAAAGATAGGCATGGCCCAGATTAAAGGAAGGCAGATACTAGCTTCTTTTTGTTTCTTTCCTTCTATCCATTCTTCCTTCCTTCCCTCCCTCCATGGGGAAAGGGTGCACTTACACTGGGATGAAACTTATGCAAGTGAGTGACATTTATACCTACACATCACAGTGGGGATTTTCCTCAATGGAGTTGAAATTTTACTTGCATGTACTGATAACAGCAAGTAACCAGCAAAGATATCTAAGCATCATTTAGTGCTAATATAACTTATTTTTAACCTTATCTCAATGCTAACTGAGACACACACTAAAAATATGATTAATAAGTTGGGTGACAATTCCAAGAGCACACATTTTTGAGTGGTAAAAGAATTTGGTCAAACAAACTTAAAATCGAGTTTCAGAGGAATTCATTCATTCATTTAACACTTATTTATTGAGTGATAATTCTATGCACTGTTAGGCATTTAGGAATACAGAGATGAACATGAGAGACAAAGTCCCCATCCTCATGGAACTTACAGTCTAGTGCCCACAGACAAACAAACAAAAGGTGTAACTTCTGGAAAGTGTAATAGAGTGCTAGGAAAGAAGTTCAAGGTGCTAGGGGAGGCACTGAAAGAATAGTGAAGTTAGTCTAGGGGATCAGGGACGTTTTCCCCAAAGGAGAAGGGTGGATACCTCTGGCAGAGCGAACTTTAGCATGGCCTCTTTTGGTGGTATATCCTCCTTTGAGGGTTTCATGTTCATCAGTTCCAGCCTCATCTGCCACTTTATAGCTCTTGCTTTCAAATGTGGAGTCTCCTCTGTTGTAAGTTGTACTACTGCTTGAAACGTGTTTGCTGTGACTTGAAGTTTTACCGCCGGAAGGGAACTCAGGTAGCCCTAAGTGTGTGAATATATCCGATTCTGAATTCCCAGCATGGGTTCTACTGTCAAACTCTCTTTGTAAGGATGAAAGCCCACCTGGAAATGTGTTTCCAGTTGAGGAAGTGCCAAAGAAACTCTCCAGATCAGGGTGCATAGAATGGAGATCATCTAGGCTACCAGAAAAACTATGGGATAAGTCACCACAGTCAGAACCATCGTCAGAGTTTACCACTTCTTTGGTCACTTCCTTGTGACCATCAGGACCTAAAACAGTCTTAGTAATGGTTTTAGAGCATGAACGACGAGTGGTGGTGGAACTTCCAGAGGTGACCTTCTCATTACCAATAAGGAGCTCTTTATCTCCTTTAGAAGTGACCAGTTTACCTGTGTGGAACTCTTTCTTTGTCCCTGGAGTTATACTTCCTGACACCTCTTCAAATTTTCCCCAGTCTGGGTTGGTAGGCCTGGTGTTCCCATGCCCTAAGCTATCTGGCCTAAAGGTTCCAGACTCAGAACTTCCAGGGCTCCAAGGGCCAGTACTTCCAGTCCCAGTGTTCCCAGAGTTCCAAGTGCTAGAACTCCAAGAGCTGGTGCTGCCCGTCCCAGTGTTCCCAGTGCTCCAAGAGCCGGTACCATCAGGCCTGGTGCTCCCAGGGTTCCAAGTACCAGAACTTCCGGGTCCGGAGCTCCCGGGGTTCCACGTGCCAGAACTTCCGGGTCCGGAGCTCCCGGGGTTCCACGTGCCAGAACTTCCGGGTCCAGAGCTCCCGGGGTTCCACGTGCCAGAACTTCCGGGTCCAGAGCTCCCGGGGTTCCACGTGCCAGAGCTTCCAGGTGTGGAGCTCCCGGGGTTCCACGTGCCAGAACTTCCGGGTCCGGAGCTCCCGGGGTTCCACGTGCCAGAGCTTCCAGGTGTGGAGCTTCCAGGGTTCCTGGAGCTTTCAGGCACTGATCCTGTTCCATGAGATGCTTTGTCTCCTCGGGGATTCCCATCTCGACCAGATCCCTCCACCGTTATTTTCATCTGCTGCATTTCCATGAGTGCCCTCCACTCTAGAGGGGCCTTCTGAACCTGGCTCTTGAAGTCCCCAGGAAGCGTATTTGGAGCTGTGCTCATTTTCAGCTGTGGTAAGTGTTGTCTGTTTTTAGGTAGAAGTAAGTCTTTGGCAATGACTTGTTCAAGTTGCTTCTGCTGATCTTCATAGTACTTTAGATCTGTCCTACGCTCTAAAGCCCTACTGCATGACCCTTGGCAAGATCGGATCTTAATATCAATGTCCACCTAAGAGGGGGAGAAAGAGAAAGAAAAGAGATAGATATAAAGAAATTATGCCTGTTCAGTTCTAAGCAGTAATTTTATTTTTTGGAAACTGATTTTATTTCTTTGAGGTGGAGACCTACCAATCAATACTCTGTTTTTGTTTATGTCATACCCTCAGCAGAAGAGATGTTAGGTATAGTAAGGTTAACCTGGAGAAGCAATAGGAGCTATTTGGATTCATCTTAGTCTTAAAACATATCAGTAAGATGCTCTTTCCTCCAAAAGGAAGCACTGATGAATTGACCCTTAGTGAGACTGAGATTAAAGATCCAGAGACACAGAAAGAAGTGTTGGAGCTTTGGAACAAGACAAGCAGGGACTTAATTATTTGCTTTTGAAATTTACTATGTATCCTTGGAAAATTTGCTTAATATCATTGAGCTTTTTTTCTTCATCTGTGGAGTGGGGGAAATAATACCTACTTTATAGGTGGATTATGTGTATAACACTTTGCTCTACATAAGGTAGGTCTTCAGTGAATGAGTGTTACCTTCCTTTTCCCTACTATTCGAAAACAAGGAAATCTGGTGTCAGAGCCAAACATTCACTTACCTCCAGTCGTTTCATATCCACCAGCTGATCCCTGACATTTTTCTGTAGAAGGCGGATTTGCTGTACTTGTTCTATGACTTTGCGCCTCAGGATCTCAATTTTGCTTCTCAGATCTTCGTACACTTGGCTATATGTATTATCGTTATCTGAAAAAAAGCAAGAGTGAAGGAGCTGCTAAGTGATTTGCTTATCATAGCCAGCAAAAGAAGGAAATTTCCTTATAAATATCTTTTCCTTTTAATAGCAATTTATTCTCTGGACATTTTATTTGTGAGTTCCAATTCTATTAGTCATTCGATGTTTGGACAATGTCATGTCCTTTAGTCACACATAGCTGTCAATTAAGATGCTCTACTAGCAATGGTAATACAAGTAAATGCAGAAGAAATGTCTTTGGAATTTTAAAGGTATAATTGGGAGATTAAATTCAACCACATTTCAGTTATTTCATCATATCCTTAACCAAGGGACTGAAATATAATGTTAAACAATATGTTAACATACTTAAGCATATTCTTTTTTCATACTGAGAAGTTTTCCCTCCTCCCTATATTTTTGAAATTATTCCTAAGGTTTTTTGGTTTGTTTTTGGTTTTGGTTTTTTTTTTTTTTTAGGTCAACAGGATCAGTCAATTGCCATTACTGTTGTACTGTTGACTTTAAATTAGTTAAGTGTTTCCTAAAGATACAAACAGTCAAAGCAGGCTTCAGGAACTGGGGCTTCACCAAACTTGCTTCCCATGCCCAGAGCAAATCCTATGCTTTGTAGTCCTAATGAGACTTAGTCATAGTCCTTTGCGAAATAGAAAACATAGCTCTATATTTTAAACTGAAAAACAAAACAAAATAAAACATAAACAGCTTGGTGGAGTCTGTGGTTGGAACCCTTAGGTCCATCACGTGATAGCTTTGTGTCTTTGGGTAGGTCTCTTGATCTCTCAGTTTCCTCCCTCCGCTATAAGACAGAAACACTACCTCCTCAAAAGGTTATGCTCATCTTCTTTTCAGTATATACTCTTAAGCTTCTAGCACTTAAATTCTAGCCTTCAATACAAAAATCAGACTAACTTTGTGACTTGAAACAATTCCAAGCCAACCTTTTTAATGTTACTTTTATAAAAAGCAATCCTTTCCTTAAAATTCAGGGATATCGTGAAGGCATGTGCTTCTTTCTTAAGTACTTTGGAATAAAATTGGTAGTTGCTATAAGGAGACAGAATATTTATTTAGGGCCTTGGTTGTTGTGTTGTTGTGTTGTTGTGTGCTATAAAGTCAAAGTAACAAACATGTAATGCTTACTGTTCGCGCTGGCAAAATCCCCTCTCACCAGCTCCATTATATTCCCTGTAAATGAACTGGAGTCCTTATTGTTCTTCTGATAATCAAATAGTGAATTTTTGAGCTTATTTATTCTGTTTGTAAAGTGTTGATCGACTTCATCGATTAACCCTTTCATCCTGCAACCAGAAGGGCATTTGTAGTTCTGAAAGTGAAGAGAAAGAAGTATATTAAAAGTTTATACCTTGGATTGAGTACAATTTTGAAGGTTTCCACGCAACCCCCATTGCCCTTCCCGCCCCCCAATAGCCTCAGATCGTCTATTGACTTAAGAGTAGTTTGAGAGGACTAGTCAGAAGTCACAGAGAAATTCTGGAACGAGGGTCCACTTAACCATAAATTAGGCTCACAAAATCTCGAGGCCATAACATTCAGGTTCCTGGGATTTGTCTGAACATGCAACTAAAACCCAAACTATTAATCCCACTAATGATCCAGAGTTTGAGAGTTAACTTAAATAGTGTTCTCAGGCTACAGTTGCATTTATCTTCTTCAATTTGACATGTAATGAGTTATTAGATTATTTCCCATTGGAAGAATTTTCTTGACCTACTGACTGGGTCAGCACGTGCATACTTCTAGCACTGAAGGGAAGGATTCCTGCCCCCCCCCCCGCCCCGCCCCTCTACCCCTGCTCACCCAGTCTTCATCAGAGCAGAAGGGCCAGTCTGTGTCTTTACATTCAGACTGCTGTTTTTTTCCCGTAATTCTTGGGCCATGCACTTTTCCTCCTTTGGCTATAAAATCATCTTCCTTGACATCTGTGGTCTTTATGGATTCATTCAAACACACAAAAGAGAACATCAGGCAGA
>PITA01035163.1:0-10823 GCA_004023965.1 Spilogale gracilis
AAACAAAGAAACAAAGAAAGAAAATGAAATAAAATGCTCTGTGCAGATTTCCTCCATGGTTTAGCTGGTGAACCTGGAGCCAGCAAGGGTTATTTTCCCTCTTTTAACCCCATTTACCAATTTTTAAAAATGTGTCTATTGTGCTAACATGTTTAAAGATTAGGAAATTTAAACTCTGTTTTGGAAAAAGAAGAAGAAAAACATTTTTTATAACATAGAAACATTAAATAAATCGCTGATCTCATCAGAATAAAGGCATAAGCTGCTTTTTCAATGCTTCTTTCCAAACCCTACAGATGACCTAAAAATGCCCAGCTTACCTCAAGTCCATGCCTTAGGACTCTCAGAGATGATCGGGGTCCCCTACCACAAGCCACATAGAGCTGTGGTGTGTCTTCATTGGCCAAATCAGCTATCTGAAGAGAGAAAGAGGCAAAAAAATGTCTACTTGTACCAAGTTTTCAAAACTAAACCTGATTTTCTTGGGGGACAAAGACCTCGTGTTCCAAAAAGCAAAACAGTTTGAAGCAACAAATTTTACTAATAAAAAAAGGCTTGTGTCAGTTATTCAGTTAGCCAACTATTTTTTACAGCTAGTAAAATGAGTGTTATATAAGCTCAAACTGAAATTTAGTATTTCTTTTCAACTAAAAATATAAATATTATCTGTGACTGTCACCAATAAAAATGACTATTCATGTAACATTAAAATTTATATACCTCCAAAATTATTCCTCTCATCACTACTTCAAAATTACATTCAACAGATCTGCCAGACTATGCATTATCAAAGTTGCCTTATCTACAGATACTCCTGCGACATAACTGATTAACCACTAGGTAACTACACCTGACCAGCCACCAAATGGGGAAGACATGTGTTATGTTGGTATCCCAGACATCTAGCTGCTTTCCAGTACATTTGTTGATCAATATATAATGAGGCCAATCATTTGTTCTGTAGTTTTGTCAAAGAGGTCAGTTCAAGTAAAAATTCTTAACTGTCTCTAAGGCAATACAGCTTACGTAACATGGACAAACGTGTGTTGGGTGTATACAGCCGGCACACTGATCTCTTCTTCAAAAAAAATTAACTCACCTATTTTGAATGCACCTTGTTATTTAAAGCCTTGATAAAGCACATCTATTACTTTTTCATAACTTAAAAAATACCTTGCTATCTTCACTATCTTATGTTCATTGCTAACTGCACTTAAAAATATTATTCAGGGGCACCTGGGTGGCTCAGTTGGTTAAGCGACTGCTTTCAGCTCAGATCATGATCCTGGAGACCCAGGATTGAGCCCCACATCGGGCTTCCTGCTCGTCAGGAGGTCTGCTTCTCCCTCTCTCAGTCTCTCTGCTTGTGTTCCCTCTCTCTCTGTGTTTCTCTCTGTCAAATAAATAAAATCTTTAAAAAAAAATATTCAGAAGATTAAATCTTAAAAAAAAAAAAAAAGGCAGGGGGAGCGCCTGGGTGACTCAGTTGGTTAAGAGGCCAACTCCTGATTTCAGCTCAGGTCAAGATCTCAGGGTTATGAGACTGAGTCCTGCATCAGGCTCCAAACTGCGCAGAGTCTACTTAAGATTCTCTCTCCCTCTGCCCCCTCCCCTGCTCATACGTGCGCACACACCCTCATGCTTTCTAAATAAATAAAATCTTTAAAAATAAATAAATATGAAAACATTATTCAGAGAAGAAATCCAGTTGCCTCACCAGGCAAGACACCATGGCACAAAAAAAAGCTCAGCCCCACTATGGATAACTGAACTTTCTGTTAATTTTATCCTTTATCTATAAACTACACAATTATTTCCTCAAATTCCAATGGAAGGGGAGAAATCACTAATAATCTATTCAGGAATTACTTAATATTTTCTACTGCCTCAGAGCTAATCCTTTCTCAAAAAGAAAGAACAAAAGCAGTTAATGTCAAAAAAATGGTTAATTTTGGGGCGCATGGGTGGCTCAGTTGGTTGGGCAACTGCCTTCGGCTCAGGTCATGATCCCGGAAACCCAGGATCGAGCCCCACATTGGGCTCCCTGCTTGGCGGGAAGCCTGCTTCTCCCTCTCTCATTCCCCCTGCTTGTGTCCCCTCTCTGGTTGTATTTCTCTCTGTCAAATAAACAAAACCCTAAATAAAAAAAATTTTTTTAAAAATAAAATAAAAAAAAGAATGGTTAATTTTACCAGGAATAGTGTGACTTAATGCTGACTTGTTTCCCCAGCACACAGTAAACAAACTTCCCTCCATTAAAAGTGTGATCAACCAGACAAGGTAGGCTGGTGCCTAAGGGTCACTCAAACCCCAGCAATCCAGGATACAAAGGCATGGCAAAATTCCTGCTACAACTGAGTGTCACCAGTGGGGCACAGTCCCCATCCTGGGCCACCTTGGGTTCCTCCCTGAGAATGTATTTTAAAAGCTTGTCACTGATCCCAATGTCTCTGGAGTATTTTTAGAAACATAGTGTTAAAGTAAGATAGAGGAGTACCTTGACTATAAATATTCACATATTATTAAGTGCTAAAAGGTCAATTTCAGAACACTATGAAGTACATGAGCCAATTTAAATTAAAAAGAAAGCAGTGGGGCACCTGGCTGACTCAGTGGTTTAAAGCATCAGACTCTTGATTTTGGCTCAGGTCATCATCATGATCTCGGGATCATGAGATCAAGCCCTGCATCAGAGCACTGAGTTGGGCTTGGAGCCTGCTTGAGATTCTCTCTCTCCCTCTCCTCCTGCCCCTGCCCTCTGTACGCTCTCTCTCTGAAAAATAATTAAAAAAAGAGAAATAGAACACACACACACAAGTGCACACATTGACAAATGCAGGGAAAATGCTTGGAAGCAAACGCAAGAAGTTGTTAATAGCAGCATCCTCAGTGGACAGAAGCTGAAAATAAGATTACGGGTAGGAATTTTACCATCTACCTTTGTACAGTTTAGAACTTTTATATTGAACACAAGTTACACAATTTAAAGAGTCTAAGGATGTGTGTAATGGTTTTTAGTTCCCCACTTTTCACCTTTAACTGATTCACCTTTACATTCTAGTGATTTCCACAGATATGCTGATGAACCTCGTTCTTAGACTACATCTTAATTTAACTGCAGTTAAAACTTTAAACTCATTCAGATAAAAAAACATTTGGCTGGCACTACTCATTGTGGAAGTGACTGGTAAGACCCACACCTGGCAAAACAAAATGGGAGATAGGCTGTCCAATTCATCAACCAGCACAAGGTTTTTGAGTGGTCTTGGTTGGAAGAAGAATGTGTCTCCTTCTTCCAGAGGCATGGCAGATGAAAATTCAGGTTCTTCATCATCATCTCCAAGATGTGCAATTTGATATAAGTAACTAGGGAGAAACACAGAAGAATTTAATCAAATACCTTGTCTACTAAAGATTGTTTACCATAAGCATAATGCTCATAAAGCACTTTCTAAAGAACTAAGCAAAACTCTAACATGCATTATTAAGTCAGCATCTATAGTTCAAAATCTGTTTATCTAAGTGGGGTCTTCTTTCTTAGAATACATGGGATGAAAAAATTAAGACTACTGAATTCAGGGGGCATGTAACTGACTCAATCAACAGAGGTTACGACTCCTGATCTTGGAGTTTGGAATTCAAGCCCTATGTTGGGCAGAGAATTACTTTAAATAAATAAAAAAAGAGCGCCTGGGTGGCTCAGTGGGTTAAAACCTCTGCCTTCGGTTCAGGTTGTGATCTCAGGGTCCTAGGATGGGGGCCCGCATCGGGCTCTCTGCTCAGCGGGGAGCCTCCCTCCTCTTCAATCTCTGCCTGCCTCTCTGCCTAATTGTGATCTGTCAAATAAATAAAATCTTAAAAAAAAAAAAAAAAAAGAACAAGACTACTGATTTCAGACTGGTACAATGAAGGACCTTAGCACCACAGTGGTTAAAAGCACCCTGTTTCCACAACAGTGCCCAGGTAGGAATCCCAGCTCTGTCCCTTAACTACCTGTGTACTGGACTATGGTGTTGTGCTTCAGAACAGAACTTTGGAACCAGATGGTCTGGGGCTTAGGTGTCTGATCAAAATTTCTTTCACAAATCCTCTGTGACCCAGTTCCCTAAAGTGTAAATGGGGAGGTGCCTAGGTGGCTCAGTTGGTTAAGCCATTGCCTTCAGGTCAGGTCACGATCCTGGAGTCCCAGGATCGAGTCCCACATCACGCTCCCAGCTCCGTGGGGAGTCTGTTTCTCCCTCTGATCTCCCCTCTCATGCTTTCTCCCTCACTCACTCTCTCTCAAATAAATAAATAAATAAAACTGTTAAAAAAAAATGAAGTGTAAATAGGTAAGGGCACTGTCTCACCGAGAATGTTATGCCTTGATATTATGTTATTTGCAGTGTTATAACAGTGCTTAGAACACAGTAAATACTAAATGCTAAATGTCTAATAAACAGGTTGCTTTATGATTGGAGTTCACACCAATACTACATATTTCTGAGGGCCCAAATCAGCACCTTTTAAGTGTTCCAGACTTGTTTCACTTCAGCAGCAATGGATAATTTCTCATAAGCTCAAACACATCTGTCTGACAAGGACCCACCTATGTACTGCAGTCTTTCTACTCTCTGCCCCAAAAGATGATTTTCAAACCAGAAAGTTTTAGAAAATGAGTAAAAGAGCAAATAATAAAAATCAACCATAATCCTAGAAGTATCCCAGAATAGTCACATTAACATTTTGTTGTATCTACTTCCAGTATTTTTATTTTCTACTTTTTGTATGTAATTTTAGAGAAATGCATCATTCTATAAAAAATTACTTTTTAAATAAACAGTGTGTATTAAGATTCTTTTCATATCAGTATTTTTCACTTAAAATTTCTACTTATTATGGAAATTTTTAAACAGGTACATAAGAGAGAATAGTATAATTAATGAACCCATATGTGCCCATCACTGAGCTTTAACAAAAGTCAACCCACAGCCAGTCCTGTTTTATTTATATCCCATTTCTCCCAAATAATATTAATTTCTTGATATACTCACACAGTATTCAAATTTCTCCACTGTCTCAATATTTTTATTATTACTTTTTAAAGATTTGAGAGTGTACACACACACACAGGGGAGGAGGGCAGAGGGAGTGGAGACAGTCTTTTTTTAAAAAAAGGTTTTATTTGAGAGAGAGAGAGAGAGAGAGAACTAGAAAGAGAGCACAAGCAGCAGAGAGGGAGCCCAATGTGGGACTTGATCCCAGGACCCTGGGATCATGACCTGAGCCAAAGGCAGACATTTAACCGACTAAGTGCCCAGGAAAGACAATCTTTTGTTTTTTTTTTTTTTTTTACTTGACAGAGAGAAACACAACAAGAGAGGGAACACAAGCAGGGGGAGTGAGAGAGGGAGGAGGGAGAAGCAGGCTTCCCGCCGAGTAGGGAGCCCGATGTGGGGCTCAATCCCTGGTCTCCAGGATCATGACCAGAGCCGAAGGCAGTCGCTTAACCAACTGAGGCACTCAGGAGCCCCCCAGGGAAGACAATCTTTTTTTTTTTTTTAAGTTTCTTTCTTTTTTTCTTTTTTTTTTTTTTTAAGATTTTATTTATTTATCTGACACAGAGAGAGAGAGATCACAAGGCAGAGAGGCAGACAGAGAGAGAGGAGGAAGCAGGCTCCCTGCGGAGCAGAGAGCCGGATATGGGCTTAGATCCCAGGACCCTGAGATCATGACCGAGCCGAAGGCAGAGGCTTTAACACACTGAGCCACCCAGGCACCCAGGCAAGACGACAATCTTAAGCAGACTCCGCCCTGCAGGGCTCAAGCTGACCACCTTGAGATCACGACCTGAGCTGAAACCAAGTCAGATGCTTAACCAACTGTGTCCCGCTTGTGTCAGTATCTTCAGAAAATGAAGGGACGCCTGGGTGGCTCGGCTGGTTAAGCAACTGCCTTCGGCTCAGGTCATGATCCCGGAGACCCGGGATCGAGTCCCACATCGGGCTCCCTGCTCGGCGGGAAGCCTGCTGCTCCCCCTCTCACTCCCCCTGCTTGTGTGTCCCTCTCTCGCTGTGTTTCTCGCTGTCAAATAAATAAAAAATCTTTAAAAAAAAAAAAGAAAGAAAATGAATACATTGCATTTAGTAACATACAGAAAATTATTTTTAGTGGCTGCGTCTTTTATGGCCACGCCCCATATTGGTGGATATTTAGGCCATACTTTCGCTTTCACAAATAGCACTGTAGTGAATATTGTGGGTGTATCTTTGTGTGTTAGGCAAATGCACCCTGTTTTAATTCACAAGTGCAGGATAAAATTTTGATAAAGTCAGTAAGGATGAGTAACAAGCATGTCTAAGAAAGGCAGAAATGGGGGGAGGGGTGCCTGGGTGGCTCAGTTGGTTAAGCAACTGCCTTTGGCTCAGGTCATGATCATGGAGACCCGGGATCAAACCCCACATCGGGCTCCCCACTTGGCGGGAAGCCTACTTCTCCCTTTCTCACTCCCCCTGCTTGTGTTCCCTCTCTTACTATGTTTCTCTCTGTCAAATAAAATCTTAAAAAAAAGAAAGAAAGAAAGAAAGAAAGAAAGGCAGGCAGAAATGGGATAAAATTCTAGAATCCTAGATACACCTTCATTTTCATCATGAAGAAACAGCATTACTTAAGTGACTGCAGAGACTTTAGCAAACACTGGCAAGACCTGAATAATTTGCAGTCTTAGATATTGGTCTTAAATTCAAGGCTAGAGTTCAGACTTTATCCACCTGTTAATAAAAAGTCAACAAATATTGTAATACAGGGATAAGGGAAAGGATTTCATTAAGGTTGTGTCTCGGCTGCTTATTGAGATGACTCCATAAAGGCCGAGATTTACAGGAAAGACAATGAAATGTAGAAGAAAACTAATGAACTAATTTAGACTAGTACCACCAAAAAAAGGGATAAAGAAATAAAAAATTAAGTTAGTACTCAAATGAAAGTGTTTTTTTTGTCCACAAAAATTAAAATGCTGCACTCAAGTTGCTAGAACGCAACCATTAGCTACTAACAGAAATACCGAGGTTGGGAAGGTTAGTGATGTGGCTGAGCAGCTGTGGGTACTGATGAGCTTCAACTTAAAGATCTGTACAAGTGAAGTATTGATAGAACGTGAAAGTAGTTTTACAAATATTCAATAAAATGTCTAGCAAAAAGCTCAGAAAAGATCACTTCTGAAGCTACTTTTGTAGCTACCTGAAGACAGGGATTGAAGTTACTGAAGTAGGGTAAATAACCAAAAAAAAACAACATAAAGGGCAAAGGAGGGCAAAACTTTTGAAGAACATTCTTTTGGAAAGTTTTGTGGCCTTGGAGCCACATCTCCCTCCTGCCAACTTCTATAGTAATAGGGTCAACTAGGGTAATAAAAGGATTACTCACTGGTTTCCAAATTCTGATGCTACAAAAAGGAAGCCTGTTTTAAGCACACACATGGCAGCAGCAACAGGCACAGTATCAAAATACTTGAGCCGGATCTCAGTAACCTGGAAGAGGGGAAAAAAAGATTTTATTACGTAGGCAAGTGACGCCAGGCTACAGAAGGCACCCAGTATTACAAGAAAGCAAGAGCAGAATAGAAATAAAATATTGTCCTTAATATCTAAACCCAGGGTGAGCAAACTAAAGCCCAATACCAGCCTAATTTGTTTATGTACTTCCTATAGCTGCTTCTGTGCCACAACAGCAGAGGTGTATGGTTGAGGCAGAGACTATATTGCCCATAAAAGCTGAAAATGTTTAATACCGGGCCTTTACGAAAAAACTGGCCACCTCCTGAGCGAACCAGATATCTAAAAAATTGCTCAGTGTATGACAGAGCTCCTCCATAGAATGAAGACAGTAACAGATCGTGTGTATTACCAGTTTTCAGTAGATATCAAGAGCTTTTTTTTTGTTACTCACTAGAAGTGGCATTACTCGGTCTCATACATGAGACTATGAGACCAGAAATCTGCTAATCGAAGAAAACCTACATTTTTATACCAGTTGCAATTTTTAAAAGCTTAAACAACCACTTTTTAAGACAGTATTTCCGGGGCGCCTGGGTGGCTCAGTTGGTTAAGCGGCTGCCTTCAGCTCAGGTCATGATCCCAGAGACCTGGGATCGAGTCCCATGTCGGGCTCCCTGCTCAGCGGGAAGCCTGCTTCTCCCTCTCTCACTCCCCCTGCTTGTGTTCCCTCTCTGGCTGTGTTTCTCTCTATCAAATAAATAAAATCTTTAAAAAAAAAAAATAAATAAGACAGTATTTCCATTTTATTACCTCGTAGAGTATTAGCTGTCCTATCTCAGAGTAGTTTTAAAGACACTTTACAGTTTACTGTAAACCTTAAATATACACATAAATACCAGTTTTTGAAATAACATGACATTATTTAAATATATCAAAACTAGGGGCGCCTGGGTGGCTCAGTTGGTTGGGCGACTGCCTTCGGCTCAGGTCATGATCCCAGAGACCCGGGGTCGAGTCCCACATCAGGCTCCCTGCTTGGCGGGAAGCCTGCTTCTCCCTCTTACTCCCCCTGCTTGTGTTCCCTCTCTGTCAAATAAATAAAATCTTTAATAAATAAATAAATATATCAAAACTAGAATACCACAGGACATTTTATCAAACCAGACTAAACCTAACCAAGTGTTTTTTCATTTTTTTCCCTCTCCATCTGTGGGCTGCTTACCATATCTTCATCTGTCTCCAAAGTGATCTTGAAGATATCTCCCTGCTCAGTTTGGGCCAAAAAGAAGAACATCGATTTGGTCTTATGGGTGGCAGAGCAGACAAAAATCATTCCTCTTTCAGGGTCATCCAGGTCATTCTAGGAAAGTCAAATACAGAACCAACAAGTTAGAAATGAGTACTTCTTGGGCACCTGGGTGGCTCAGTGGGTTAAAGCCTCTGCCTTTGGCTCAGGTCATGATCTCAGGGTCCTGGGATCGAGGCCCGCGTCAGGCTCTCTGCCTACTTGTGATCTGTCAAAAAAAAAAACAAAAAAACAAAAAAAACCAAAAAAAACCTTTAAAAAAGAAAAGAGATGAATACTTCTTATTTAGGGAATGTAGCACCTTATCAATAAAGGATCATACAGGTAACCGACCCAAGGCCTAGAGGTCTCTTATATAAGCTTTGACCCAGAGCAGCCCATTAGCCAAAAAGTAAAATGGAGTCGCCAAAAATTCTAATCTATTATAAATATGTGTGACAACGCCCATGTGTAAAAAACAGCCATTTTAGGGGAGCCTGGGTGGCTCAGTTGGTTAAGCAACTGCCTTCGGCTCAGGTCATGATTCCGGAGACCCGGGATCGAGCCCCACATCGGGCTCCCTGCTCGGCGGGAAGCCTGCTTCTCCCTCTCTCATTCCCTCTGCTGTGTTCCCTCTCTAGCTGTGTTTCTCTGTCAAATAAATAAATAAAATATTAAAAAAAAAAATGGGTGAAAGAAAACTATTGTTTAAAAAAAAAAAAACAAAAAACAAAAAAAACCAGCCATTTTAAGCATCTGCCTTCAGCTTAGCTCATGATCTCAGGGTCCTGGGATCAAGCCCCATGTCAGGCTTTCTCCTCAGTGGGGAGCCTGCCTCTCCTTTTCCCTCTGCCTGCTAGTGCACGCACTCAAAGAGAATCTTTTAAAAAAAAAAAAAAAAAGCCACAATTTCACTCTACATTCTGATCCAAGGAGTAGGAAACTTTCTTCAAAGAAAAATGTCAAAGATAGGAAATTTAAAGAGTCATCATTTCAGACTACAAAGAAAAGTCTTACATGTCCATGACACTACCATCCAAACTATCCTTCATTAGCCTTATTCCACAAGACCCTGCTTAATTCCTACAAGGCAGCTCCTCGACTATAATTTTGGTTTGGTTTTTTTTTTTAAATGTTTCCAACATTTTGTATTTCTCCCACTGATTTAGTTCTTCGAGGGCAAAACATGTTTTATACTCTTTTGTAGTCCCAAAGCCAAGTACAGAGCTTGGCAGTTAAGTGCTCAATAAATGTCTGATGAACCAAACTGAATTACTTCCCACCCCTTACCAAGAATTTAACTTGACAGATTTCTTCTCAGATGTTCTAAAATTTATGGACTCCTACCCAGATATCATGTATTAGATCAATTAAGTAAGATCTACAAGGTTCAAGCACAGGACCTATAAAATTAATATTAAAAAGATTTAAAACTGTGTGAAAAGAAGAGACCGAGGAAGCAGAGGCGAAACAAGATTAGGTGAAGCTGGATATACACTTCATTACATTCTACTTTGCATAACCTTAATTACCACAGTACACTGTTAAGATTAAACCTGATAAACACCATTTTCTTTCTTTCTTTTTTAAAGATTTTATTTATTTGACAGAGAAAAACACAGCGAGAGAGGGAACCTCAGTAGAGGGAGTGAGAGAGGGAGAATCAGGCCTCCCACCGAGTAGGGAGCCTGATTCGGGGCTGGAAACCTGGACTCCCGGATCATGACCCAAGCTTAAGGCAGACACTCAATGACTGAGCCACCCAAACGCCCCATAAAACACCATTTTCAACCACCACTGTAGTAACTGAACTGAGAGGAAAACCACCGTGTGAAAAGCTATTAAGAAAAAGAATATTTACCACCTCAAAATTCACCATCTGCTTCCACAATTACAAAACGGAAAAGGTTACCATCACAATTAAGAAGCACAGACACTCCCTTAACAAAGTGATCAACTGAACATTGCCAATAAGTCAAACCAACATTCTGTGCCCCTAATGTGATAGAGTGGGAAATATGTCACCCCTTGTGTAATGATTCTATCAAAAATATTAACATGGA
>PITA01035164.1:0-10808 GCA_004023965.1 Spilogale gracilis
GTAAGGTGGTATCTCAGTGTGGTTTTGATTTGAATTTCCCTGATAGCTAGTGACGCTGAACATTTTTTCATGTGTCTGTTAGCCGTTTGTATATCTTCTATGGAGAAGTGCCTCTTCATGTCTCTTGCCCATTTTTTGATGTGTTCATCTTCTTTTTGGGTGTTGAGTTTGAGTAGTTCTTTATAGATCTTGGATACCAACCCTTTGTCCTCAAATTTATATGGAACCAAAAAAAACCCCGAATTGCTGAGGAATTGCTGAAGAAGAAAAGCAAAGCTGGGGGCATCTCATTACCTGACTTCAGGCTTTATTACAAAGCTGCGATTACCAAGACAGCATGGTACTGGCACAAAAACAGAGAAATAGACCAATGGAACAGAGTGGAGAGCCCACATATGGACCCACAAATCTGTGGTCAAATCATCTTTGACAAAGCAGGAAAAAATATCCAGTGGAAAAAAGACAGTCTCTTCAATAAATGGTTTTGGGAAAATTGGACAGCTACGTATAGAAGAATGAAACTAGACCATTCTTTTACACCACACACAAAGGCAAACTCGAAATGGATGAAAGACCTCAACGTGAGGCAGGAATCCATCAAAATCCTGGAAGAGAACATAGGCAGTAACCTCTTTGAGAGACATCGGCCACAGCAACTTCTTTCAATACACGTCTCCAAAGGCAAAGGAGACAAAAGCAAAAATGAACTTCTGGGACTTCATCAAAATAAAAAGCTTCTGTACAGCAAAGGAAACAGTCACAAAACAAAGAGGCAACCCACAGAATGGGAGAGGATATTTGCAAATGACACTACAGACAAAGGGCCGTTCTACTGTTTTTTGAATCCCATGCCATTGATTTCTGCTCTAAATTTTATTACTTATTTTCTCCTTCTGGATTTAGTCTCTCTTTGCTGTTCTTTTTTCCAACTCCTTTAGGTGGTCGGTTAGGTTGTGCCGTGATACTTCTTATGTTCTTGTGCCTGGTTCTGTAGAAGAAACGTATCCTCAAATATTATCTGGTGAACTTTTGTTTTTAGAAATACAGTATTTAATTTCCCATTACTTCCCTCATTAATACTAGACCATGAAGCTAAGTTTTCTTGTCATAGGGAAAGCAGAATTTCAAAGAACCAAGTGACAACAAAAAGTCATACTTATGCTTCTGCATTCTACTGTAGAGCCTTGAAAGGTATGAAGTTTCATTGTAAAGGCCAGCCTTGTAAGACAGAAGTGGTTACCTAACTGCAACATTTACTGAGTAATTACTATGTGGCACATAATGTCTTCAGAGTTTGCATGGGTTATCTATTTTCATGTCCCTATTGTTCCAGTCTTAGATGATGCTCAGAGAGAGAGATTGATTAACTTGTCTGAGGTCACTCAGCTAAGAAGTAGTAGAGCCAGGATTTGGGTCTAGGCATATGGCTCTGGGTCTTTTTTCATACGTTAGGTATTGTGCTCAGGGCAAGGAATACAATAGGGAACAAGACCATTTAGAAGGTCACTGGTTGAATCTCTTGCCTTGTGGGTCTTGTGAGTCTTTGTACCAACCTTGCAAGGCTGGAATAAAGAGTTGCATCATCTTATGCATGAGAAAGAAAGGCAAACATGAGGAATTGTCTTGCTTAAGGTTGTAGAGACACATAGCTGAAAGAATTAGAAACCAGATGTTGCATAGCTCTCTAATGTCCTTTCTCTCTTTCTCTGCCCTGGGAGCACTTCCATTCATCAAATGTGGAGTCAGTGCTAATGCCTTGGCAGTTAACCAAAGCTTTGCTCAAGCTGCAGGATCTCCAGTGCCCAGGAACACTGGGGGCCAAAGGATGGTATTTAGTGAAAGAGGGAAAACAAAAACAAAGAAAACAGACTGGCTTTGGGATTTTGATGAGACTTATGGTCCCAGATATAATATCCCAGGCTTCAGGATAAAGGTGGATTCTGGGACAGGGCAGGGTCTATGAATAGAAGGGTTTCTGGGTATGCTCAGAAGGACATATTTAGAGATTCACAGATGTGATGAGAAGGATTAATTAGTTTGGGAATGGAAGAAGGCTCTTTTAATCAGGGCATTTAAGAAAATTATTCTTGGCAGAGAGAAGGAGAGTGTTAGAAAAATAGATGCAGTGTAGGGGCTGGTAAGAGACTCTTCTGTTGAGGTCCTCAAGGTAGCTGGGTCAGAACTAGGCACATATGAAGCCTCTTACCTGCCATTATTTACATTCTTGTTTAATGTACAAACTATCCCACAAAAGGAAGAACAGCACTGAAGTCCGTTTTGGCAATCTTCCTGCAATGTACAGAACTGAGTACAGTTTCCAGGATCTGATCTGCAGGGTGGTGGCTCCAAGATATTTTCTGGAACACAGAACAGGAAACAGAAGGGTCTCAACAACAGATGGAAAAATCAGAACTCCAAAAGCCCAGGTAACTGCCAAAAAACCAGCCACCCTGATCTTCCTCCTCTGGTCATAGGGTGATGGAATCAGATTTTGTCCTTAGTTGCTGTCTTTCTCTGAGTTCTTGGCTGGAAAAACCAAGGATTGCATATCTGACTGGAGACAGAGGTCAGCAGAACCCTGTACCCATTGGTGATTCACCATCCTTGCAGATCAGATACCTCATAGACTGTAGTTGGGTCCAGCTCAAAGGGAATGAACAGTGTGGTGAGCAAGAGAGGGGTGTGTAGGTGCATTTACACTGACTCAATGTGTAGTCCCAAGCAAGTTGTACAACCTCTCACTAACAACATAGTTTATCCTAGGATCGACCTGACATGTGCTATTTTAGTGTAGGACAAATGAGAGGGAGAAGGAAGATTTTGGGGGAAGGATGAAGTACACTTCAGTACACTGAAGATACTGGCATCTAGGATGCTAGAACCCAAATCACAAATGAGTTCTGGGGGTAAGATTTCATGGGGTTGAGGGTGGGTATTTTGGAATGAGGTTGCACCTCATAAGATAAGATTGGCTTATCTTTCTTCCCAGGTCTCTTCTGATAAGGAAGCCAGAGCGTCAGAATGCCCCCACTTTCTACTATTAGATAAGAATAAGCATCTTCATGCTAATGTCTCATTCCCCGCCCCCATCCCTCAGTACTTGGGTCCAAGTCAATACCACCTCCACCAGGAGTTCCTGCTGCAGGGCTCCAGCTCACAACCTTCTCTCTGTTCCTGAACTCCAAGGCATTAAGGATAGGTGCAATTAGCCCCTTCACTGAAACCCAGCCAGGCCCCAATTTTTGTACCTTATAACTTGCTCTTTTTTGGGGCAAATGCCATAAGTGGGGAATTCTGTAAGCTCCTGTTGACCTATTGCTTTGCAAGTATCTGCAATTAGAAGGGGTCCATAGGGCACTTGGCTGGCTCAGTGGGTTAAGCCTCTGTCTTCAGCTCAGGTCATGGTCTCAGGGTCCTGGGATCGAGGCCCGCATCGGGCTCTCTGCTCATCAGGGAGCCTGCTTCCTCCTCTCTCTGCCTGCCTCTCTGCCTACTTGTGATCTCTCTGTCAAATAAATAAATAAAATCTTTTTTAAAAAAGAAGGGGGTCCATAGGATCTCATACTGACCTGGGGGAACAAAGGATTAATGAAATTCGGGCTATAACTGCAACAGCAAATAACACCAGAGAAAAAATCCAAGGTCCGAGCTGTTGACAATTTGGCAGAGACCAGTACCAGCATTCACTCTGATCTCCCAGTCATGCCATGGGTCATTAGATTGGTGCAAGAAATTGGAACTGGTCCTCACTTTGGGGAGGAGCTTGAGGATCAATGGAACAATGTGATGAAGGAGTCTGTGAGCCAGGGATCTCAGAGGTGGACCTGCTCAAGTTTTGCCTCTTTTTCTGGGTATGTGATACCTATCTTACAAAGACTTACCAGCTTTCAGGAGCCCTTTCTGTGTTTCTCTTCAAATTTTAGTCCTGCATTCTCCAAATTAATTCTGTCCTCATTCTCTTGCATCTGGCTTGGCCTTCCTCAGTCTTAAGAATCTGTGTGATTTTTTGAGACCCCTAAAACAGGAACTTGCCTCTCTAGACTTCTGAGATAGCACAAACTCTCCCCTTTGAGCCCTCCATATTCTGAGGATGCTCTCCCCATAAAAGAATGCAGGTGTGATGGGTAATAGTTTCCCATTTGACATTGGTCAAGGTCAGTACAACTGCGGTGGGCTCTTGTTAGGTTGAGCTGAGCTGAGCGATGGTGGCCGCTGAGATGGCCTATATACCTTACCACTGGTGCTAGTCACTGGTAAGTGTGCAGGTACCTCTGAATGTTTAAAATGGGAAATAAAATGTGAGACTTTCTTTCCTTTTCTCCCAAACATTCTCCAGGGTTTAGATCATGTGGTTTCTAGGTTGAGTTCTACCAATTTAATTTTCCTCTCTGTTTTAAAAAATATTCATTTATTTATTAGAGAGAGAGAGAGAGAGAGAGAGAGAGAGAGAGAGAGAGAGAAGCAGAGGAAGAGAGACTCTCAAGCAAACTCCCTGCTGACCACAGAGCCTGATGCAGGGCTCAATCTCACGGGGAGATCACGACCTGAGCCAAAACCAAGAGTCAGATGCTTAACTGACTTAGCCACCCAGGCACCCCTCCTCTCTGTTTTATTGCATGAAAAGTTGGCACAAGCATCCGTGAAGAAACTAGGACAACAAGAATACACTGGATGATGAAGCTGATAACATTTACAGCAGTTAATTCTTACTGAGTTTTTATCATTGTCCATTAAGAGTGCTCTTTGTGTACATGCATTATCTCAGGTTCTCCTCCCAACTGTCCCAGTGTCATATATCCATGCAAAGATAAAATCTGAGGCCTAGACACTTTGTCTAAGACCACTCAGTAAGCACACAGCAGGGATTCAAACCTGTATCTTACTTACAATAAGACTTGGACCCTTGAACATGATACTGTATTTTTTTCACCATGTTTATCCTCAGCCCTCAGATTTTTCTCATCTCTACAGATGCTACTTCCCCTCTGCCCCAGAACCCAGACCCAGCACCTACTCATCACATGTTCCTTGAGGCTCCCAGGCACCTGCTGTGGTGTTAATTGAATCAACAGAAAGAGCTGGAGAAACAACACAGGCTTCATGCTGCTGGCAGGACGGAAGGGTAAGTCCTGGCTAAGGACTGCAGGGTTTGACGAGGCACAGCTTGGAGAGAGGGAAGAAGGGTGACGCAGAGGCATGCTGTGACCTGCCTTGCACCTGTGTATTCCAATGACAGACATCCAAGTACCTCCCAATCACGTCCACCCCAGGACCGGTAGTGTTTTCAAATCTACACCCCTTTCTTGCCCTAATCTTATCTTTGTTACATCTTTCTTCTGTCTAGGTCTTGTTAATGTCCTTTCACAAAATTTTAATAATTTGTCTCATATAGAGTTCTGGCATGTCTTTGTTATATGTATTCCTAGAGGCTTGGACTTTTAAAATAAAACTGTTTTAAAATAAAACTTTTTAATTATTTCTTTCTGTTTGTTGCTAATGTAGAGAAATGACTTTTATGTACTGTTCTGTTACTAGCTACTTTGCTAAATTCTCCCACTGTTCATTTTAATTTTTTGGTGTGTTCCTTATAGTGTTCTGGGTAGTTAGCCATCATCTGCAAAATCATGACAGGTGTATATTTTTCTCTTCAAACTTTATGAATTTTAAAATGCCTCCTTGCGCAGGCCAGGACCTCCATACATTACTGTATAGAAGTAAAGATGTGCATATTCTAGTCTGATACCTGATTTAAAATGAAAGCTTCTTAAATTTCCCCTTTTAGGATAGTGTCTGTTTTAGGTTTCTCATAAACATCTTTTATCAAGTTTAGAAAGTTCTTTTTCATTCCTGACAAGAAAATTTTCTTTAATTATGTGAAATTATATCTATTGCCTTTTGCGGTAACATGTTGAATTACATTTCAGATTTTATTTTAAAGTTTTATTTATTTATGAGAGAAAGGAAGATAGAGGGAAAGAGAATGCATGAGTGGGAGGGGAGAGGGAGAGAGACAGAGAGAGACAGAGAGAGAGACAGAGAGAGAGAGAATTCCATGACCCTGAAATCACCACCCAAACAAAAACCAAGACTTGGTCACTCAACTGACCTCACCACCCAGACACTCTCATTTCAGATTTTCTAATATTAAATCATTCTTGCATTTCTTCCATGATCTATTGTGATTATAGGATATTATCATTTTCATTTCATTTGGTTCAGTGTGCTATTTTTAAGGAATTTTACGTCTATGTTCATAAGAGAGCTGGACCTGTAGCCTTCCTTTTTTACACTGTTCTTCCCTGCTTTTACAGTACGTTTGTACTGACCTCATAGAAAATGGAATAGCAGCCCCTGTTTATCAATTCTGTGGAAAGTTTCATATAAGGTAAAGATAACTAGTTACTTGCATCCGTACTTTCCTTTTTTTCTCTTCTTGTGCAAATATATGCACTTGCATCTTGTTGTTTTCACTTAAAAATATAACTTGAAAATTACCCTAAGGCAGTTCATAGCAACTTCCCTCTTTTTTAGAACTGCATTCTACACCACTCTGTGCACACAAACTTGGTCATTCAGCCAATCTACTTTAGAGGGGCATTTATATATTTTCCAAGATTTTGTTGTGCCAAATACGCTTCAGTGAACAGTCATGTGTATATTTTGTGTATTGTTGGAGATGGAACATTCAGCTAAACTTCTACAGATGTGATTGTTTCTTAAAAGGGTAGATTGACATATAGTTTTCTTGGATATCATGAAATTCTACTCAATAAAGTTTATACTATTTTGTAATAGTATAAACATGTGAGCATCAGTTTTTCCCCCAACGAAATGTATGGTCGTGTTTTTGAATTTTTATCAAACTATGTGAGAAATATTATCTCTCTGCAGTTGCTTGCTGATGTTCGTTCATGTTGTGGTACATTCCAGTACGTCATTGATTTTCATATCTGAATAATAATCTATTGCATGCACATACCACAATTTACTGATTGAGCCATCTGTTGATGGACATTTGGGTTGTTTCCACCCTTTGGTGATTGTGAATAGTGCAGTGTGAATGTTTGTGTACAAGCATCTTTTCTAGTATCTATTTTCAGTTTTTTTGGGTATATATCTAACAGTGGAATGGGTGGGTCCTATATTTACTTTGGAGGAAATTCCAACTGCTTCCACAATTGTTGGACTATTTAGCATTATTTATCACTAAGGTATAAGAGTTCCAATTTCTCCACTTCCTTGCCAACTCTTACTATCTTTTTTGTATTATAACTCTCCATCTGACTGGGAAGTAGTATCCAGTTGCAGCTTTGATTTGCACTTCCCTAATGCTGTTGAACATCTTTTCATGTGATTGCTGTATCTTCACTGGAAAAGTGTCTACTCAAGTCCTTTGCAATTTTGTAACTGGGCTGTTTATCTTTCTTGAATTGTAAGAGTTCTTTTTATATTCTGGGTATTAGACCTTTATCAAACATATAATTTCAAGTATTTTCTCCCTCTTTTTATGTTGTTTTTTTCACTATTTTAATAGAGTGTCTTGATGCATAAGTGTTCCTAACTTGAAGGAACAATTTATCTACTTTGTTGATCTTATTGCTATGCTTTTTTATAGTAATAATTCATTTTATTCTTCAGTGTTCCAAGATTATTGTTTATGCCCCACACCCAGTTTATTGCTATGCTTTGGATGCCATTTCTACTGATCCATTGCCTCATCCAAGGTAGTGATGATTCACCTCTACAGTTTCATCTTGGAATGCTATAGCTCTTATACATCAGGGATCAAACTTGAATTAATTTTTGTACAGGATGTGAGGTAGGGATCCAATTCTATTATTTTCCCTGTGAATATCAAGGGTCCCAGTAACATTTGTTGGTGTGACTATTCTTAGTTTTGATACCCTGTTAAAGATCCTTGGCCATAGATGTATGGGCTCCTTTCTGGATCTGAATTCTATTTATCAGTCTATATGCCTGTCCTTATGCCAGCACCACACTCTTTTGATTATGGTAGCTTTGTAATAAGTTTTGAGTTTTGAGAAATGTAAGTCCTCCAATTTGTAGCGCTTTATTAATACTGTCTTGTGTATATGGAATGCCCCTCAAAATCCCATATGAATTTGAGAATTGGCTTCCTCGTGTCTGCAAAAAAAAAGCCATTGGAATTTTATTTGGGATTACGCTATATTGCCATTTTAACGTCTTAGATCTTCCAATCTACAAATATGGAAGATCTTAATTTATTTAGATCTTTTTAATGTCTCTCAGCAATGTTTTGTAGTTTTTGGTGAACAAGTTTTTCATCTTCGTAGTTAAACTTACTCCTAGGTATTTTAGCCTTTTATGTCTTATTGGAAATTGAACTGTTTTCTTAATTTTGCTTTTGGATTGCTAATTGCTGGTATATAGAAACACAGCTGATTTTTGTGTCTTATTTTTGTACTTTGCAACTTTGCTGAATTTGTTTATTAGTTTAAGAAATTTTTTTTGTGTGGATTCTTTAAAAATTTCTCTATGTGGGATCATGTCATTTGCAAATAGACAGAGGTGGTTTTTTTTTTCCTTTCCAATTTAGATTTTTTTTTTCTTGCTTAATTGCTTTGGCTAAAACTTCCAGTATGATATTGACTAGCGGTAACTAAAGGTACATTTTTGTCTTACTCCTGATCTGGGGAGGAAAACTTTCACTCTTTCACCATGATGATAGTTGTGTATTTTTCATAGATACCTTTAATCATGTTGAAGGAGTTCCTTCTATTCCTAATTTTGTGAATGTGGTGCATTTTGTAAAATGCTTTTTTCTGTTTCAGTTGAGATGATGATGTGATTTCCCCCCTTCATTCTATTAATGAGGTTTTTAAAAATTACATTATTTTATTTTTTCAGTGTTCCAAGATTCATTGTTTATGCCCCACACCTAGTGCTCCATGCAATTCATGCTCTCAATACCCACAACCAGGCTCACCCATCTCCCCACCCCCTTTCTTCCAAGACCCTCAGTTTGTTTTTGAGTCCAAAGTCTTTCATGTTTCACTCTGCTGCCTGATTTACCCCAGTTCACAGTTCCTTTCCTTCTCCTACTGTTCTCCATATTACTCCTTATGCTCCACAAGTAAGTGAAACCATATGATACTTGACTTTCTCTACTTGGCTTATTTCATTTAGCATAATCTCCTCCAATCCAGTCCATGTTGCTACAGAAGTTGGATATTCATCCTTTCTGAAGGAGACGTAATATTCCATTGTATATTTGGACCATATCTTCTTTATCCATTCATCTGTTGAAGGGCACCTTGGCTCTTTCCACAGTTCGGCGATTGTGGCCATTGCTGCTATGAACATTGGGGCACATATGGCCCTTCTATTAATGAGTTTTATTACATATCACTGCAACTATAAGTATCACAGATTTTAAAAATAAACTATACCTGTGTACTGAAGGAGACTGCATCAGGAGTTTAGAACATCAGAATAGGGTTCAACTCTTCACTGCCATCCTTCCAGCTTCAGTGCTTATTAGGAGTCAAGCATCCTCAGGTTTCCCCTTTTTCTCTTCTTAGGGGAAAGTCACCTTTGCTTCTGAGAGACTACAATATTTTTCCACAATATTTATGGTCAATGGCCACCTCTTTCTGGAGAACCTGCCTGAGCTCTTGGCTAGGTCTCCTCTTCTGTCTGAGCTCTAAGATATTTACAGCGTGCCCCTATTCTTCCTCCTCCTCTAGTTTCTCTCTAGATAACATATTAGATTTTATTAATTAATTATACTTATTATATATTAATAAAAAGCTTTATTAAGATATACTTTATATACTTCAGAATTTTTTCAGGCTGGGAAAGTTCATGTGTGTAATATATAATTATATGTGTAAAATATTTAATATATTGGTTTTGCTTTATTAAGATATACCTGCAGTAACATTGGACATATTTAAGATGTACAATGTGTTAGTTTGATATGCTTGCATATTGTGAAATGATCTACCATTTCCATCACATCATATAATTATCATTTCTTATTTGTGGTGAGAAAACAGAAGTATTACTCTCTTAGCAACTTTCTTCTTTTTTAAAGATTTTATTTATTTGAGAGAGAGAGAGAGAGAGAAAAGGAGCAGGGGGGAGAGAGATGGAGACACAAACTCCCCAGTAAATGAGGAGGACAATGTGGGACTTGATCCTGGGACTCCAGAATCATGGCCTGAGCCAACAGATGTTTAACTGAGTGAGCGGCCCAGGTGCCCTCTCTTAGAAACTTTTAAGTAGGCAATACAGTGTTGTTACCTATAAGTACTATGTTATATGTTAGATAGCTAGAATCTATTCATCTTGCAATTAGAAGTTTATACCCTTTGCCAACATTTCCCCATTCCCCGATCTCCAACCAGTGGTGACCATCAGTCTACTCCCTGTTTCTAACAGTTCAGCATTTTAGTTTCCATAAAGAGGTGACATCAAACAATATTGTCCTTTTCTGTCTGACATTTTACTTATCATATTGACTCAAGTTTTTCCAGGTTGTAAAAAACGGCAGAAATTCCTTCCTTCTTATGACTGAATGATATATATACATATCTGATATATATATGTCTACTCATCCCTTGATGTACTGAGGTTATTTTTATATTTGCTACAAAAATAATGTTTTCTTTTCTGTAAATTATTTTGTAATTAGAATATAGAAATATTTAATTTTTCAGGGAAAAATTCTGCTTGCCAAGGAGGGGATTAGTCATGTGAGAACAGAAATCCTCTGCAGAAGGCAAAGTCCCTCTGAGAACAGGCTGTGGTAAAGGCAGGTAAGG
>PITA01035165.1:0-10811 GCA_004023965.1 Spilogale gracilis
CGCTGTCTCCCCACTGGTGCTTCACAGGAAACCCCATGCTAAAACCCTTATTGTCAGGGATGCCCTATTCCTCAGATTCAGGAACCTTCAGCCCCGTCACTCAGATTCCCAGGGACCTCCACCCATTGCCCCTCTGACTCCAAGAGACCCCAATCTGCCCCCTGCCACTCATGCAGCACCATCTTCTCCCCATCCCTCTGCCATTATGGTGTCGCCCTAATCCCTGTGCCCACCGCTGACCCCTGGGGGACCCCTGGACCCCAACTCACTATGTACAGCAAGCTCCAGGGTGACTTGTCCTTGCAGGAACGGCAGGTGTATGGTGGCCAGATAGGTGCCTTCCTGGAAGGGCCGTACTGCAGGCAGCCAGAGGGTCCCATTTCCGGTCCATGGACCCCACGGCTCATCATCATCCCAGGCAGGAAACGCCACTGCCCCCTCTCGGGGAGCTGGCATCTGCTCACCCAGCCCTGGAGTTGCAGCCAGGATCAGATGCCCCTTTCCCAGGTGCTGGCGTCGCCACTCCAGCCCGAAGGGAGGGGGACCTGGGGCCAGAGACGTAGTGGCCTCAGAGGTGGGGGGCATGTAGGCAAAGTTCAAGTCCAGCAGAGCATCCTGTCCCAGCTGAATCCGAGGGCTGGGGGTGTGGGTGAGGACAGTCAGCACAGCTGAGGAAGATGAGGAGAGGAGGCAGTAGAAGGGGCATGAGGGACAGAAAGAAAGAGAATAGAGAAATAGAGTTATAGGGAAGACCCAACATGAATTCACCTACCCCTCAGAGGACACCTCTTTTTCTGATACTCACCACCTTCTAGTTCTCCCTGAAAATCCCCCTTTGTTCTGGGCCCATGTGGGAACCAGTGTCTGAGAGTGAACGAAAGGGTCCAGAACAAGGGCAGTAAGTGGGCACAGCCGCTGAAGGCTGTTCTGAGCACAGAGCCCACTCAAGTTCTGGGGTCAGTGGGCTCCGAGTGGCTTCTGACACAGCCTGAACCAGTCCGGTCTCCATGCCCTGCCCTTAAAAAGCCAGGCCTTTGTTGGTTTGCTCGAGCAGACTGGGATGACTCCAGGCTGTCAATCCTCTGGTGCTGTACAGAGCACTTACTGACTCTGGAAGGTTCTGGCTCTAGCTAGACCTGGACACACACCTCTATGCTCTGCGGAGGTAGGGTATGTTAGTTAGTTCCTAGAGCTGGGCTGGCCTGATTAATTCCCTCTCTCCTGCTATTTATGCGGCCCCATGGGCCCGTTGTTTCACTTTGCTGTGGCTCAGCTTAACAATCTCCTAAATAAGGAGATAGTAATGGTGGCAATAGTTCCTATCGCGGGGTCTGATGAGGATTAAATCATTTAGTATCTCTCTTTTTTTTTTTAAGATTTTATTTATTTGACAGAGAGAAACACAGCTAGAGAGGGAACACAAGCAGGGGGAGTGAGAGAGGGAGAAGCAGGCTTCCCGCCGAGCAAGGAGCCCGATGTGGGACTCGATCCTGGGTCTCCAGGATCATGACCTGAGCCGAAGGCAGTCACTTAACCAACTGAGCCACCCAGGCGCCCCAATTTAGTATCTCCTGCTACCCAGATTTATTCAGTTCTGGGTTCTGGATAACAAAGACACCTATATCTGAAAGGTGCTTTGAACAGTGACCAGAATACAGTAGGTCCACCCAAGTGTTCGCCGTGATTACATCTAACCGTCCGCCAGACCCCCTTAACGGGCCCCAATGCAACAGCATCTCTGCAGCATTCCCTTGCCCTGCTCCAATCCCCCATTTCCGCTGCCCTGATGAAGGGTCACCAGCAGCCCTAAAGGGTCACCAGCAGACACTAAAGGCAAACACTTGGAGTCACTAAGACTCCTCCCTCCAATTCTCTCACTCAACTAATGTTTACTGAGCACCTGCGATGTTCAAGGCAGAGGACAGAGCAGTGAATGAGACAGGGATTGCCCTCAAGTTTCTTACAGACTAGTAAGGGAGACAGAGGAGCAAATTGGCGAATATGAAGTACCACGTGCTTCCCCACCAGGTCCTAACTCAGTCTTCCAAAGAGATCCCACCTCTGTCTCTAGCTCAAGTTCTCACCAAGATACATTGGACAATCACAACCTCCTCTCGGGTCTTCCTATCCTCAGTCTCCCTCTTCTTCAATTCATGGTCCACATCGGAGCCACACGGTATGGCTACAAGTCTGAGCAGGTCACATGCCTGTTTAAAAACCCAGCTACTGGGCGCCTGGGTGGCTCAGTGGGTTAAAACCTCTGCCTTCAGCTCAGGTCATGATCTCAGGGTCCTGGGATCAAGGCCCACATCGCAGGGACCCTGCTTCCTCCCCTCTCTCTGCCTACTTGTGATCTCTCTCTGTCAAATAAACAAATAAAATCTTAAAAAAAAAAAAATCAGCTACCTATGAAGCCGGCGACTAAGGCACAGGCTGGAGCTAAATGAGGCAGGCTCAATTCCCAACCAAGTTTTGCCCCCCTAGCCCAGCTTCTTACAAGCTGGTGGTTCTTGGACAAACTCCCCAAGTGCTCTGTCCCTGATTTCTTCATCTGTGACATAAAGATGATATCCGTACCTTGTTCCCATGGTTGTTGAGAGGAATAAATGATATTATACCAATTAAATGCCAGGATCTGGCTATAGAAAATGCTCAGTAAATGTGAGGTGTTGCTATTTTCATTACTGCCATTATCCTCCTCATGGACTGGCTGGGTATCTCAGGAAAATCATTCACAATTTTTCTCATTTGTCCAATGATCTCATCCTTGCCTACCTTTGTAAGAATCAAGTAAAATAGCGAGCTTTTGAGAAAATGATATGCACACACATGTGTACACACACATACACAAACTTCTGATGATTCACCATCACCTATAAAACCCAGATCTCAGGGTACTTGACAATCCAGTCCCCAAATCTCCCTTCCAGGACTTCTCTTGCTCCCTAACAACCGGCTCCAAAGAATACCTTTCTCCTGGCTAGTAGAAACTCTAATCATTGGGCTTTTCTTTGCTATGGTCATAAGGTTCCTTCGGGTCCCTCCCCCATTGTCTCCCAAATATCTAAATATTCTACTGGTTCTTCTCTCCAGAAATGTCAGTCCTCCACATAAAAGTAATCTTTCGGGGCACCTGGGTGGCTCAATTGTTAAGCGTCTGCCTTCGGCTCGATCATGATCCTGCAATCTGGGGATCGAGTCCCGCATCGGGCTCCTTGCTCCGTGGGCAGCCTGCTTCTCCCTCTCTCACTCCCCCTGCTTGTGTTTCTTTCTGTCAAATGAATAAATAAGTAAGTAAATAAAATATTTTATTAAAGAAATCGTTCTTCTCTTCTGATTATGTATTTTTAATCCTAGTTTCTGAGTCCCACAAGGCTAAACTTCTCTCAACCCCATGCAATAGTTTTTGTAGGCAATTCACTTCATTTATCAATATCCAGAAACATACTTTTGAGTTATAAAAAACAATCCACAGGATTAATAAAATCTGAAAGTTTTACGGTTTAACCCTTAACCTAACAGAGTTCTTTAATACCGGTTGATGGAGCAATTTTAGACATGCATCCCACAAATGGGACTCTGAGAAATACAAATATAAATACAACATATCCAGAACCCTAAGAGAATTTGTATCTGTTTTATAGCTTGCTTTACATAGATTTTTGCTTTTCTGGTGATAAAGTGAATGGCACTTGGGTGGCTCAGTCGGTTAAGTGCCTGCCTCCAGCTTGGGTCATTGATCCCAGGGTCCTGGAATGGAGTCCCAAGTCAGGCTCCCTGCTCAGTGGGGAGTTGGCTTCTCCCTCTCCTTCTGCCTGCCCCCCTGCTTGTGCTCTCTCAAATAAAAAAATAAAATATTAAAAAAACTAAGTGAGGGCGCCTGGGTGGCTCAGTTGGTTAAGCGACTGCTTTCGGCTCAGGTCATGATCTCGGAGACCCGGGATCAAGTCCCACATCAGGCTCCCTGCTCGGCGGGAAGCCTGCTTCTCCCTCTCTCAGTCCCTCTGCTTGTGTTCCCTCTCTAGCTCTGTTTCTCTCTGTCAAATAAATAAATAAAATCTTTTAAAAAAAAGCTATAAAAAAATAAAGTGAATGGTAACAACTATTCTAAAGCATTACTGAAAAAATTTAAAACCAAATATAATCAAGTTTCTAGAGCTATCAAATTCATAGGAAGTATGGAGGAAAAAGGAACAAGGAATGAGAAAACACTTGGCCAAATACAGAATGTGGGAAGTTCTACAGGGCAAGGGACAAATAGCTTTTGGGAAGGGACAGGGCAATTATAGAATAACAGAGACTTAAAAGACGAAACTGTATGGACTCCATGTCTGCAGCACCTGTCCCAAGTTCATTTGTTAGAGCCTTAACCCTCAATGTGACTATTCTGTTAATCCTTGAATAACACAGATTCGAACTGCAAGGGTCCACTTATATGCAGGGTTGTTTTTGTTTTTTTTTACAGTACTATAAATGTATTTTCTCTTCCTTATGATTAATTTTCTTAATAACACTTTCTTTTCTCTAGCTTACTTTATTAAAAGAATACAGTATGATGGGACTTGGGAGGGAGACAAACCATAAGAGATTCTTAATCTCAGGAAACAAACTGAGGGTTTCTGGGGGTTGGGGAGAGGAACGGGGGGGCTGGGTGATGGACACTGGGCAGGGTATGTGCTCTGGTGAGTGCTGTGAATTGTGTAAGACTGATGATTCACAGACGTGTACCCCTGAAGCAAATAATACATTGTATGTTAATAAAATTAAAAAAAAGAATACAGTATGTAATACATACAACACCTAAAATTGCGTGTTAATCAACTGTTTACATTATCGGTAAGGTTTCAAGTCAACAGTAGGCTATGAGTGGTTAAGTTTTGGGGGAGTCAAGTGTATGCAGATTTTCTTTTTCTTTTTTTTTTTTTTTAAGATTTTATTTATTTATTTGACAGAGGGAGAGATCACAGGTAGGCAGAGAGGCAGGCAGAGAGAGGGGAGGAAACAGGCGCAGAGAGCCCAACCGGGGCCCCATTCCAGGACCCTGGGACCTTGAACTGAGCTGAAGGCAGAGGTTTTAACACACTGAGCCACCCAGGCGCCCTATGCAGACTTTCAACTGCTGGGGGCAGGGTCATCACCTGTAACCACCTCCCCACCTCTTCCCCTCCACACACAGCTGTTCAAGGGTCAACTGTATTTAGAGTTGGGGCTGTGAAGAGATGATCGTGGTCAAATGAGATAATTAACACATAGGGCTCTAACCTGATATGCTGGTGTACCTTTAAGAAGAGGAAGAAACACCAAAGCCCTCCCTCTTTCTCCTCCATATAAGGACACAGCCAGAAGTAGCTTTGTACAACCACAAAGCGGGAGCTCTCTCATCAGACACCAACCCTGACAGCACCTTGATCTTAGACTTGATCTGGGACTTCTAGGCTCCAGAGCTGTTTTGTTTTTTGGGGTTTTGTGGGCTTGATTTTTTTTTTTTTTAGATTTTATTTATTTATTTGACACAGAGACAGCGAGAGAGGGAGAAGCAGGCTACCCATTGAGCAGGGAGTTGGATGCGGGGCTCAATCCGCGGACTCTGGGATCATGACCTGAGCAGAAGGCAGAGGCTTAATGACTGAGCCGCCCAGGCGCCCCGAAGGATTCACTTTAAAGTTTACGTTAAAACAACAACTTTAAAAAAAACCTCACAAGACTGAGGGAAGGCAATGACTCTACTGGTATCCTACCACCCTCTGCTTCGAGAAGAGTGAGCCCCTAGGGACCCTACTCTTGCTGTATCTGCCCCCTCCCTCCTCAAGCCTTTGCTCTGCAAAGTGCCAGACCCCTCCGCCGGTCAAACCGCTTTGCATGAGGCAATGAGCGATGCTAGGCCTCCCATCCTTTCCGCCCAGTCTAGCCCACCATTTGGTGATCACAGAATCAGGGCGTCCTCACGAGCCACGGGGAAGGGTCTAGCAAGAAGGGTCAACGCGCTAGAGTGCAAGAGCGTTTGCCTTGCTAAGTGCCACAGCTCCAGATGTAGGCACTGGAGGGCTTGGACGCTGGTTTCCGAAATACGGAAAACCGCAAAAATGGCAGTGTCTACCGAGCAAGACAAAGACCTGGGAGGAGAGGAGAAAAAAAGTTCCTGCTTCTGAGCTCCTCCCAACGCTTACAACCCTCCCTTACAAGTTTCTCAAGGTCCTAGGTCAGGAAAGTCTGACTTTCTCCAAAGCTCAGCCCTCCAGAACTCCACGAAACCCTGGCCCTAAACCGAAAATTGTGACTGTTTATTTGTTTGAAACTGGGCAGGAGCTAGAAGCTGTCGGGATCGATTAAACAATCCTGGCCGAACCGCCTCGCTTAACAAATAAGGAAACCAAGCCCCGATTGGGCAAACGAGTTCACAGAGCGAGTCACAGGCTGTTCTAGACCCTTAGAATCTATCCACTCCTCTCCATTTTCACCCCCTCACGCCCCCTCCCGCCCCCGCCCCTCTCTACCTGTTGCCACGGTGATGAGAGTAGGCTTGGGCTGAGGCTCGGACTGTAGTTTCAGTAGGCTGGAGAGGCTGAAGATCCGGCTGGACATGCTGACCATGAGCCAAGTCCCGTCCAGGGTACGCGGGCAGCTCTGCTCGGGGGTCAGGCCTCTTGCCCAATTCGCTGAGGCGGGGAGTGGGACGTAGTGGCTCAGCTCGCAGTGGGGCGCGGGGGCGTCCGAGGGGTACCGCCTGAAGGCAGTCTGGAGGGATCCTGCGGGATCTGCGAGCCGGGAGAAGGGAGTTGCTGCTGCAGTCGCCGCCGGGAAAGGGGCAGGGAGGGCAGCGTCCAGAGAATCTCGAATGCACAAATTACCCAGTAGTGAGAGATTTTAAAGGTAATCCAGATTCATTTTACAGGGGGGAAACTGAGGCCCGGGGTCACAGCGCGACCTAAAGACGAGAGGGTTTCGGTAGAAGTAACAGAGTCGAGGGCGAGTCCGGGACGACTCACCATACACTTTGAGATAGAGCTCGGGTTCGAGGTCCGGCCGGGGAGGTGGTGTCCCCGGGCCCTGGCGCAGCAGCAGTGCGGCGGGTCTCTTGGTCAGGCGGCCCCCCCCCGCGTCCTCCACCATCCAGCACTCTATCACCGCGGGTCCCGCCGAGACGGCAGTCAACAAGGCTGGGGGAGAGGGGCGCGAGTGAAGGAGTGACGTGCGCCCTAGCGTCGGCGCGTGGTGGGCTCACCTCCCTCCGCTTCCCCCTTGTTTTTGGGCAAAGAGTCTCGGGGTTCGCTCACCCAAAGCCACGACGAGGAGCAGAGACAGGGGCTTCATGGCGCCGCGATCTGCTCAGCCCCTAAGCCTCCACTTCTCCCTTTCACTTTCACTTTCCTTGAAAGGCCGGCTGGAGGGGCGGAAGAAGTCCCCTTTCTGGTTGGGTGAGCGCACGTGAGCGGCAGGTGCTTTCCGCAGTGGCCAGGCGGGGATCCCCAAACAGTATCTCCAGTTCTGGTCCGGAGACCTCGGGCCCGCCCCGCCCTCTAGAGCCACACTGCACCACGCGGTCCCGGGGCCCTCCCCAACCCTAGGCTCCTCCTCCCTCCGCCCCCTCCCCCCAGACTCTACTTCCCAGAGTTCGGTTACTCCGCCTTCCCCCACCTGTGCCGCGGCCCCAGCAAACAGAGGGGCTGTTGGTAAGCCGAGTGAAATGACCAATAAATATTTTAATCACCATTTAAAAAAAATAAGATTTAAAATAAAAACCGTGTATTCTTACGACTTACTCCCTCCTCGTCTTCACTACCTCCTCAATAAGAATCCAGTTGGGGGGGGCCCCCAAGGAGGGATAGGAGGGATGAGGCTGGAAACATAGGGCACGTCCTTAGGGTGAGGTGGGGTGGGTTCTAGGACAAGGGTGGGGCTCAAAGGCCTGGTCCCCACAACAACACAAACACAGACTTCAGGTACAGACTACAACCACCTGACCCTTGACCCTGTGACTCCAGGATACTCCATGGCCCACCCCCTCCCCCCGACATATGTGCCCTAGTCTGGAGCTGGGGCTTCAGTGTACCCATCTGAGGGGAAGGGGACTTAGTTCCGGGGATACGCCGTGGGAGAGGGGCTGAGGAACGGAACGGGGTGGCCAATGGTGCAACGTGGTTCCCCCTCCAAAATATATACAAGTCCAGAGAGATAAGGAAGACATTAAGCGTGGTGGGAGATCACCTGAGGGCCACAGCGCCCCTGCCTCGTGCTCCCTGTCTTCTCCATCCCGAAAGCCACCTCCAGGAGCCCGCGCCTTCAGTTAGTTCCTCCACCTCCACCAAAGCCCATCTCCACCTTGTGGACGCTGGGTGGGGACCAGACTCTTCGGCTGGACTGGGGCGTAGCCCCACTCGCCTCGTCGCCGCTGCCCCCGCCCCCTCCGGGAGACTCTCTCTTGGGTCGCAGGGCTAGCCCCGCAGGCCCCCCGGGTCCCGGCCCACCCCCGCCCCCGCCCCCGCGGTGCCGGCGCTCACAGTGTCCTCGGTGGCGCATGAAGCTGTCTCGCCACATGAACTTCTTGGCGCAGACGCCACATTCGTAGGGTTTGAGGCCCGTGTGCGTCTTCATGTGCTCGGTCAGGTGGTGCTTCATCTTAAACTTTTTGTTGCACACCGGGCAGTCAAAGGGCCGGAGGTTGAGGTGCATATTTACATGCCGATCGCGCATGCTCTTGTGGGAGAAGGCCTTCCCACAGTGGCACAAAAAGATCTTATTCCCGTCCCCACTGCCTGTCCCTCCAGGGGGCCCCCCAGCACCACCCGCCATGCCCAGGGCCCCTGCCAAGGTGCCCCCCAGGGTCACCGCCCCGTGTTCAGCTTGGTTCCCTGGTGGCTGTCCAGGAGCCTGTGAGGAGGAGGAGGAAGATGAAGACGACGGAAAGACTAGGATCTGGTTGCCTTGCATGTCCAGGGGAAGCAGGGGCCTTGAAGGGTGGGAAGGGGCATAGGAGGAAGGGGTTGGCCCCCCTGAATCATCAAGCCCTGGCCCAGCACCCCCACTCTCATAGGAGCCAAAGTCATTGGAAGACTCACAGAAATTGACCTGCTCCTCCCCCTTGTCGGGATGCTCAGTTAGGGTCCGGACATCACTTATGCTAAGGGTAGCCTCGGGTCCTCCAGCCTCGGGAACCCTGGAGCCACCCCCTAGCTCTTCATCTTCATCATCCTCACAGGTCAATACCAGGTCTTCCTCCTCCTCATCCTCTTCCAGATCTGGGTCTTGGGAAGCCAGGGGTGCTGGTGCTGGGCTGTTTCCACCCCGCTTCACGTATACCCAATGCTTCTGCGGCATGATGCTGGGCGGTGCGTAGGTGGGCCTGCGGAGCCCAGCCCCAGGAACCACAGCACCCCTCCCATCGCCACCATCGTCGCATAGCTCATCTGCCTCCAGCAGCAGCTTCCCCGAGGTAGCCCCCCCACTGCCAACCACAGGGGCTGGGAATACAGGGCCACCTCCTCGACGCTCCCCACTGCCCACTGCAGAAGCTGCAAATGTCTCTTGGGAGGAAGATGAAAAATCAGTGGACTCTCGGGGGCTGAAGTAGTTGCTGCTGCTGGGGGACTGATTCTCACTGGCCCGGCTGGAGGCATGGGAGCGCACAGAGCCTATGGTGGCGGGGGCCACGGTGGCCCCACTCCCTGATGTGGGCCCAGCACCAGGGACAGTGGCAGAGGTGGCCGCGGCAGGGGTGCTGGTGGTGCTGGTGGCTGAGGCTCGGCCCTCTCGGAGGAGTTCAGTGCACTTATCCACGATGTGCCACATCTGGAGCACCGACCCCACTGTGAGGAAGTTGACAATGTCAGCAGCAGCCATGCTGAGGCGGCCAGTGTAAGCCGAAGCCAGGACAGTCTCGAAGGCGCCTGGGTCCATGACGCTAGGCAGCGAGATGGAGGTCATGCCCTTGAGTAAAACCTGGTCGTGGAAGTAAGGGGAGGAGGCAGCCAGGACAGCACGATGAGCCCTGAACTCCCGGCCCTGCACGCGGATGGATACATCGCAGAGCTGGCCCTGTAGCCGCTGTTGATTGAGGGACTCCAGGAGGGCACTGGTCACCTCAGGGAAGGACACGTGTACCACAGCAGCTGCAGGCAGGGGCAGCGGGGGTGGGGCCAGTGACAGAGGCAGAGGGAGTGCTGCCCCACTGGGAGAGAGAGGAGATGGCTCCATGGCGTGGAGGGTACCCCCCCAGCCACAGGAACAAGGGAAGGAGGAGGGCGGCCGGGGGGGTCTCTGGGAAGAAAAAGAGAGAAGAATGATAACATCTCATAATGACACAGCCCTTCCCTTTACAGTTTAAAAACATGTTCACACCCTTTATCTGAGTAATTCCCCACAAAAGCACTGTAAGGTAGGTATTCCTCTCAACCCTGACAGACAGCAAACTGAGGCTCAGAAAGATTAGGATATTATCCAAGATCACACAGCCAGTATGTGACAGTGCCAGCAAACGCAGAAGTCCTGACTTCTGTGTCAGTGTCCTCTCCTTGGAAATTAGAGAAATAAGATGCTCTTGGGGAGTGGGGTGCCTTTCCTCCTAATTTCCCATTTGTCTGAAAGCCTGACTTTACAACATCTACCTTATGGGTGTTTTGTACCCTTTTATTGGGAGGGGGGGCAAGTCTGTTCCTGTACTGAGAACCATCCCCCTTCACATGTGTTTTTTAGCCTATGCCCCCCATCTCTTTCGCAAGCCAAGGCCCCTTTAGCCCCGCCCCCGCTTACCTCAGCCCCGCCCCTTCGAGACACGCCCACTGACCATTTCGGCCCCGCCTCTTCAAGACCCACCC
>PITA01035166.1:0-10810 GCA_004023965.1 Spilogale gracilis
CTCTCTCTGCCTGCCTCTCTGCCTACTTGTGATCTCTCTCTGTCAAATAAATAGATAAAACCTTAAAAAAAAGTAAGAAAAAAGCTTTTAAAAAAAAATAGTATGAAACATTCTAAGATAAAAGAAAGACAAAGATATGCCTTAAGGTATTTTAAGAGTTGTCAACAAATCACAGGGAATAGAAAAGACATGAAAGTTTTACACACACACACACACACACACACACACACACACACAAACGTCTTGCAACACGAAAGTTTTTAATGGCTTAGCAAACATACTCAAAGGGGCATTTGGGTGGGTGTGGAGACCACCAGCAGGAACCTCTGCATGAAGCACTATATTAAAGGCAGGGCTTTCAGCACGGACCAGGACTATAAATACTACCTTTCGTTTCTCATCATCTGGATACGTCCAGTAAGAGATACAGTTTCCAGAAAGAACACACCATCTTCGATGCCAAGCACCAAAACCACTAACATCTTCAAATATGGTCTGAAAAGTCAATGAAATGTTAACTTTAGAAACTTGAGGATCGACTAAATGATAAATCTGTATGTTAAACTTCAATATGTTGATACACTTCATAGGTCAAAATCAACTTACATTTTCACCATCTTTTACCCTCATAATGAAACTCACTGATTGCTAATATCCAGAAACTGACCCAGATTTTCAAATCAATAAGCATATAGCATTTAAGAATTTCCAGATATTAACCCCAAATAAATACCTTTATCTAATTTAAATCCTTTTAAAAGACACCTTTTTAAAGCATTAGGTCCTAAGCCAAATGCTCCTTAAACAAGAGAGAAGTGCTTTAAGTGTTGTAGGGTAGAATGAGAATATCAGACCTTATATGTTGACAAAACCAATGATAGCTTATCAAGTTAGACTTATTTTATACAAAAGACAGGCATTTAACTTTTATTCAGAACAAAACAGGATTGGAAAAGTATCCAACTCATGATTCTGTGCCTTGGCTGCTTACGGTGAGAAACATCAGAGCTCCCCGCCCACTGCTGAGCCATCAGGCACACCTGGGAAGCATCTCACTGCAGGCAGCGGGCCAGCTCGTGCCTTTGACACACAAGCCACATTCTAAAGAGAGGTGAAGCAGTCATGTCCATTAAGGTCAGGACTCTGGGAAAGGTAACTAACAACATGGGGCTTTTTCCATGGAAGTACTTCTACTTAAACAATATAAGTCAGACTTGCCCCCCCACCTCATTATTTTTAACTTGTAGTCCTAATGAGTCTTAATCACGTAAGTCTATTCTTTGGATTTCAAAAGGAAAAAGACATCCTTTAGGAAATACTATTTTAAAGAACAAAGCAAGGTAAAATGAGACAATGCTAGAGATCAGAGGCTGGCAAACTTTTTCTGTGACGTACCAGAGAGTAAAGATGTTAGACTTTGTGGGCCATAGGGTCTGTCACACCTATCCAATTCTGCTACGGTAATAAAAAGCAGTCATAGTGTGTAAACAAATGAGCCCATGTTCCAATAAAACTTTATAAAAACAAGCAGCAAACCACACTTTGCTGACCCTACCTAATATAATCCCAAAGCACCTTTATGACTGATTTCAGAATGCCTTATGGCTTTTCCACCTTCACATGAATCAACTAAGCTTTACACCAATCCTAGGATAGCAGACACATACTCTTCTGGATTCACTACTTTGTGTGGATTTACCAAAAGTTGGCTTAGTTAGAAGAGTACAAGCTCTTGCCTAGCCATGGAGGAAAGTTACTATGTGTGAAGAAATGTTTCTATGAGAGAATGAAGTCTGAAATTTATTAGTTTAGGTAAGTAACCCAAATTAATTAGCTTACTCTAACCATATGTTTTCTTACCCCACCTTTATTTCTTCTTCCCCAGTTTATCCTCTTTCCTCCCCAAGGCATGTTTTATACAAGCAGCACTGGCTCACAACCATTCAGGGGAAAAAAAGACAGGAATGTTGCTATTTCAATCTCAAGCACGAAATTAGGATAAATGACTCACCAGCTCCCTCTTATGTTTATGCTCACCCTTTACATCATAAAGCTAATAGACAAGGAAAAATTTGATGGGAAAGAATAGCACATTATTATTATATGTGACTATAATAATAGAGAATAATAAAAAGAGGACAGCAGTCTCATTTTTATAGCTGAGGAACGTTCAGGCCAAGGAAACTTAAATGACAACACAAAGCAGAACGAACTTTCAAGCTAATCCTGAACTTCCCTCACTTGCCCTTCATCAGTCAAGGCAGAGCTAGACTAGCCCCATTTTAGAATCACTTAGCAAGTTTCTTTGGTTGGTAGTCACTTTCCTTTCCTTCCAGCTGTCCCTGGCATATCAGGAAGGAAAATGGAACCAAGCAACTTTAGTTTCAATTGCTATCTCTATTTTACAGAGGGTAGAAGTAATTAAAAGGGACTGTTTGGCAGGAGATAGAATTTATTTGGGGGAATTCTGAGCAGTTTCTTACCACATTCCTGTGAGTGTGACTGGGATCAGAATGGGCTAGAGCATCCAAGACAGAGCAAACCTGAAGAGAGCTAACGAACCCTAACCTAGTTAAGAGCCTACCTCAAAAATTCAGTCTGTCAGATATTACATGCAAATGACCTAGCAGCCACAACCGTCTGTCAGTTGCTAAAGGTGTCTGTAGTAAAATATGAGAATATTTACATTAAAAAAAAGTCAGTAGGTAAACACTGCCTTCCCATCAGAAATGTATAGAAACACTTTTCCAAGAACATCTAGTGCCATCTACTGGACGTACATGAGAAAAAACTAAGGCAGCCTGGTCTGCAGTCACGTTGGCCACAGGGCTCTTCTTTCTGCCCCTTTTGACAGCAACTGCAACCTGTGACATCATTCAAATTCTTGCTTCCCAAAGAAAATTAGAGATTAGATTTTCTCTATTTTGTGCACCATACCCACAATCTTCTGTATTCTACACACATACTTTTCTCCTCTGATAATGGAAAAAGTATATAGTTGACCCTTGCAACAACCCAGAGGTTAAGGGTGTTGAAAATCCACAAATAACTTTTGATTTCCCCCAACCCCCACCAGAACCAAACTGCTGGCTCTCTCATTCCTCACCTCCCACCCTGCCCATAACCGTCTGCAATCCAGCTTTGTTCTCTGCCCTGTAAATGCCCCATGGTCTCTGATAATAGGTCCTGATCTAACTTGACTGCTCCCTCTTTCAGATTCTCTCTTTCTTGGCAACCACTTCCCTCCCCATGGCCCTTCTGAGAGCTTCTTTTTTTAGGTCTGTGATTTAAATGTTAGTGTTTCTCCTGGTTCTGCTTTGCTTAACCCTTCATGCACTTCAATTACTATATAATGGAGATTTCCAAATCTTCATCTAAACCAAAATGTCCATCTTGAGCTTCAAACTAACATCTCTGGAGTCATCTAAAATTCAGATCATTTAAACTTAACTCATCCAAACTTCCCACATTGGGAGATGAAGGAACTGGCATGAAAGAACTTTCTAAGACAATGTTCTAGATCTTAATAGAAATTTGGGTTCTAAAGATGTATGTGTTTGTCAAAACTCACAGGTATACACTTAAGATCTGGAGGAGCACACTAATGCCTCCAGCATACTTTTAAAATTCTTCCCCCAAAATGTGGTATTTTCAGCAGTGGTCAGAGGGGTAGCTAGAAGGATGGCTAGGTAGCAGATACATGGTAAAGCAAGTAGAGTAAAACATGTTAAAGGCACAAGTCTAGATGGTAGGTATATGGGTGTTCAATGTAAAATTCTATCAAACATTGCTATATATCTGCAGTTTTCCACAATAAAGTTTGGGGGGCAAAAAACTTTCTCCCCAAACACACACACTGGCTCCTCCCCAAGATCCTTTATCTCGGTGGCATCACTGCCACGCAGCAGGTTGTACAAGACATGGATCTAGATGACATCCTTACTTCTGCTTTTCCAGCCCCTCTGCCGCACAGACAGATCACCGCGCCTGCCCTCCCTCCTGCTTCATCTCTCCAGGACAGTCCCCATCACCGCTCATAGAGTGACTGTCTCCTCGCTAGTTTTCAGGGTCGCCAGTCTCCAACCTCCTCTCCACATGGCAAGCTCGGAGAGTGACTTTTCTAAAACCCAAATAGGATGTTATCCCTCTGCTTAAAAACCTTCACGTGTACCTTGCTGGCTTCAAGATATAGTCCAAATTCTTTCAAAGGCCCTTCAACCCTCAGCTCCATCTCCCCTAAATCCACTGTCCTCTGCAATCACTCTCCTCACTGTCCCTCCTCCCCACCTAAAATGAGGCCCTAAGCGTGCGCTGAACTTCCTGCCACTCACTGTGCCCTCCTGCTCTTTGGTGGAGTAGAGAGAAGGAAGGCCACTCCAGGCTGGTGTACACACTCTTCCCTGAATCTGGAACCCTTCTTCCCCCTCTTTCTACCTGGCTAACTTACAGCTTACAAGCTACTTCCAGTGGCTCTCTTTAAGGCCCCACCGGTTACCTCCAGGCCCTCTACGCGCCCGCCTGCTGCACCACAGCACTGTGCTTGCCAGCTTACTTGTGGTTTCTCCCTACTAAACTAAAAGTTACTGAGGGGAAGGGGCATTTTGTGGGGCCTATTAGATTCCAGTACCAGCACAGTGACTGGCATAGTACGGACTTGCAACAGATCTTTACTGAACCAATGTATCACATAACCACATAGGTTGTCATTCCTATGAGAAACCAAGTCTATACTTGACAACATGGAAAAAGGAAAATATAGATTAAGCAATGTTACTTACTAGAAAACCTCTTTCTTCAACACTTGAATTCACTTGACATTTTATTTTTAAATAAATATGACCTTCCAAGGGAGATAAAAAGGGTACCTGCAAAGACAGGGGGTAAGTTATTTGCAAAACAGTTTCAAAGTCTGTTTTTTCTTTTTCTTTAAGATTTTTATTTATTTGACAGAGAGAAACACAGCCAGAGAGGGAACACAAGCAGAGGGACTGAGAGAGGGAGAAGCAGGCTTCCTGCTGAGCAGGGAGCCTGATGTGGGGCTCGATCCCAGGTCTCCGGGATCATGACCTGAGCCGAAGGCAGTCGCTTAACCAACTGAGCCACCCAGGCGCCCTAAAGTCTGTTTTTTCTTGATAAAACACGTAAAAATGATAAATAAAGAAGATTATGCCCTGAAAGCAAAGTATTTCCTAAAGCTGGAATATAGCACAGGCAGCCCGAAAGGCCACTGGTTCTTTAGCAACAGATGCTTTTGAAGAATAAATTAATTCAAGGTAGAGTTTGATAAAAACATAACTCTAAGTCCCAAGTTAATGTGATAGAGAAATACAGATTTAAGAAGAGATTGCATGTGCTTATCCACTCTACAGCAACAGAATATACTCCATTGGTAAATTAATACATTAATACTCAGCAATAAAGAATAGTGAGCTGTAGAAATGGAAAAGCTGATCCCCAAATTCATATGGAATTGCAAAAGGTCCCCATTATTAATAACCAAAACAATCCTGAAAAAGAACAAAATTGGAGGAATCGTACTTCCTAACTTCAAAACTTAATCCAAAGCTACAGTCATCAAAACAGTGTGGTAAGGGCATAAAGAAGATCTGTAGGCCAAAAGAACAGAGTTGAGAACCCAGATATAAACCCATACAGCTACGGTCAACTGATTTTCAACAGGGGTGCCAAGGCCATTCAATGGGTAAAGAGCTCTCTTGTAAACAAACAGTGCTAGGGAAACTGGATTTCTACATGCAAGAGTGAAGTTGTTCTCTATCTCCTATCATACACAAAAATTAACTGAAAATGCATCAATACCCTAAAACCATGAAACTCTTAAAAGAAAATACAGGGGTAAATTTTTATGATCATGGATTTAGCAATACAGTCTCAGATAAGACACTAAAGCATGAGCAACAACACAAACAACAAAATTGATAAATCAGACCTTATCAAAATTGAAAGCTTTTCAGTGAGGATTCTCAAAAAATTAAAACTAGAACTACTACATAGTCGATCTTACTTCCAGGTATTTATCCAAAAAAATTAAAACCAGAGTATTAAGAAGTATGTGCACTCCAGCGTTCACTGAATTCTTCACAAGAGCAAGAGGGGCAGACAACTTAAATGTCCCTCAACGGGTACAGACAATATGGTACCAAATCCTTTCTCCCCACTTCTGAGTTTGAAAATACTCTAGGCCACCCAGAGCCTATTCTTCTCAAAGCAGGAAGTTGGTCTTTCAGGCTCTGAAACTCCCCTGTGTATGTTTCCTTTGGGGCCGCCACAGCCTGCACTTTGCACAGCCCATTCTTGGGAGCAACTGTGTATCTTTTTCATGTTTGTTCTCCTAGCCTACTGCCAACTTATATCCAGGCGTTGCTAAAAGGATACTGTTTGACCAAATAAATACCCAGTTTTCCACTCTAAGAAAAAAAAGAAAAGAAAAGAAAAGAAAGGAAAGGAAAGAAAAGAAAAGAAAAGAAAAGAAGAAAAGAAAGAAAGAAGAAAAGAAAGAAAGAAAGAAAGAGTGAGGGAAAGAAGGAAGGGAGGGAGGAAGGAAGGAAGGAAGGAAGGAAGGAAGGAAGAAAGAAAGAAAGAAAGAAAGAAAGAAAGAAAGAAAGAAAGAAAGAAAGAAAGAAAGAAAGAAAGAAAAAGAAAGAAAGAAAGAAAAATGGTACACAGGTAACCCCGGGATTTTCAAAAGTCTGCCCACTTCACTTTTACAAAACCATTTTTGCTAACTGAAAGAAATCTAAAGAAAATTTTCACTTCCATGAAAAAAGGCAAAAACCAAAAAATAAGCATTTAGCATTTGTGTTTGCAGCTAGCTGTTCTGGAGGCAGCGTGTACCCCGAACAGCGACACCCAGCTCTCTCCCTGCGGACCACACTCAGTGTCTCAGCATCAAGCCGGCAGAGCTCTGAACTATGCCTGTGAGCATCTGTGCTTTATCTCGATTTATTTTGTGCATCTGTTAGCAAAATGTGTCCTAAGGTACCAGAAAAGCCTAAGATGTTACTTTTGAGCGGAAAAAACTTCTTTTAGGTGTAAGGCTAGTTTCTAACAATTCAGTCCTCCAACACAATAAAGAGGAGTCAAAAGGGGAAATCTTGGCCAGAAAATGTAGATTTCCAGAGACTAATTCCATGAGACAAACCTCTAACTTTCTGAATTAAAAGGCATCCATAATGTAGAATCAAAATACCATGTGCTTCATTATCCTTCTTGTTATAAATTCCCCCGTTCTTTTCTTTTCCATGTTGTCGGTTTTACGTTCCTCAGGCTCTCAATGCTAATTAATAGATTTCCACATCGAACCCAAAGAATGCTGCTGGTAAAAAGAATCTCATAAAAACTAGAAGAAAATGTTCATTCTTTCTCTACAGCTATGAAAAGCTGACAATATTCTTGGTCAGAAGCTTGTCCCGCTGGGGTGAATTGAAAATATTCACAAAAGAGTCAATATCACTACTGCTTGCTGAGTACAGAAACATGTGAAAATGTATGATCCTATTATGTTTTCTGTTTAAGAAAAATGTCTTTGAAGAATTTCATGCTTCTCAAATTATTGTTAAGAGCTAAAAAATGTAACTTTATAAAGAGTGTCTGTAATTTTTCACAAACTGGGATATATCTGAGAGAGAGGGATACTGCTAATTATTGGGCCAATGGGCATACCAGGATAGTTCTGGGCACAGCTGACCACCTAATCACTCTTTCTATAACTTTGAAATTGGGCAACGCTAACTGGTTGTTTTACTTTACAACTGTCTACCCTATTATTATTTAAAATGACATCCTTATTTCCAATAAGGCATAAATACCTGTGAGGTTTCTTTAAGTCAAAAGATGGGTTGTGAGATATCCTTCTCTCTTTTTCCATGAAAGTGTAATAAAATCTATGACTATTTTGGATTCTCTAGTCAAAGAAAGGATTTGAGAGCCTGTGACTCACTGCAATTCATAATTTAAATCACAGGATGCCAGATTTAACCTCAAATAGGAAGGCAATAGCTATCAGCGGAATCCTAAATCCAAAGAGCAAACAGTCTGGGTAAACTTTAACAGAAATTCCATTCTGAAGGTGATCTCAGAGATAACCTTTGTAACTCTTGTATTGTTGGTCACAGCACCAATAAAATAAGCAAACACTGCCTTGTATCACTGGTTATCTGGTAGGATATGGGTGACTTGTCTATTCTCTCAAGGTCAATGAAGCAGGGTTATTACGTGACTATAGATGGTCTTCCATTTTTCTCACCAACTTAAAGAACATCTAACTTAACTATTTAAACATTCTCCTGCATCAATTATAAACTATTAGAATAAATATCTGCTTCCTCCTGCCATTCACAAAAGCACATTTGGGACAAATTTTATATCTGATTATATTGTATTTGATTCAGAAAGAGACCTTAGAGTATTAGACACAACCAATAAAATTGAGTGATTTGATTTGGTACTGAATCATATGGTTCGCTATTTAAGTTATAATTTCAAAGAATTTAAGAGAATGGAAATACCAGACTTTTTAAATTTGTAAGTGTGATATTTTGAATTAGAATGGCACCCAAACAATTTTTCAAGATCAGTCTATATATTTAACCTACATCATTGAAACCTCTTTCATTTTAAAGATTAACAGAATCTCTTACATGAACAAATTGGCATTTTGTAAATTTCCATATACCCACAGAATGCTTGTAAGTGATCTTGGCAAGGATAATAAAAATCCTTTTAAAAAAGCCTTCTAAAACATGTGATTATATTTAGTATAATTTTAGTGTTAAATGCATTTTAATTTTGAAATCACTAGACAAAGCATCATCTACATAGCAGTATACCTATTAGCCAACTGAGACCACTTTTATCTGAAACATCACCAGTAGGTCTCTCAATATAGGGGAGATCAACAATATTGAGTACTACAATTTTAGTTTTAGACAATTGAATACATTTTAGTGTTAGTTATTAATCAGGTATTTTAGTACCCAGAAAATCAAATCGAAGTGACTACAGAATCTTAAAGAATCGTAACACGAAAAAATAGAGAAGAAAAGCCCAAGGACCAAACATGCATGAAAAAAAGAAAAAGCTTTGAAGAACTATGAGAATAAAGAAAAAGATGCCCACCTGCAAGAATCAAAAGAAAGAATACCGTATATATCATGTCCTTAATTATTTAAAATTACCAAGAACACATAAGACTGGTTAGTGAAATGAATACATATGAGCCAAAACTTCAGGATTGATTTTTTAAACTCATTAGTTTCAAGCAAAGAAAATATGGCAACCTTTTCCTGGAACATATAGCCCAGTAGCTCTCGCTCTTTTACATCATAATTTATCTAAAACAAACAAAATAAAAGACAAAAAGAAAAAAAGACCCAAGATCACTCAATTTGTTAAACTAGCTAAATTACTAAATAAAAAGTTATACACATTTTTTAAAATTAGCATGTTAAAACACATTTACACGTTAACAATAATAAAAATTTCAAAAGTAGTCTGTTTTTTGTCTCTTAACTAAAAGAAAAACGTTTCATAGAAATTTAAAGGTAAGTTGTTTTAATCTAACGTAATATTCTCTACTGGAAAAACAAGATCCCAGAAAAATGAAGTGACTATGCTCAATGTTAAAAAGGAAATTACTAGCAGGGCCAATACTAGAAGCCAGGCCTCCAAATTTTTGTACTTCCTCACCTCCACCTAAAATATTTAAAAATATCTGTGTATTATACCACAGGAGTCAGTGCAAGACCAAAGTTTGCTACCAGTTCTCTCACTCTTTCATTAAAAGTTTAGTCATATCACATTATGGTGAAAAAGCACTCAACGGGGACAGAACACAGATCTGAACTTTGAAGTTTTTAATTTGCGGAGGAAAGTATGGGAAAGAAATTCCTTCAGTTCATGAGTACTTTCTAAGAAAGTAACCTATCCTTCCCTATCTTGTCAAAACTAAATCTATAAAATGTATTCATTTCAAAATATCGGTTCAAATGGGCAAGTTACCATGTTTAAAACTGTAAGCTTAATATCTACATGCAAGAAGTAAGACTCCTGTAGTCAGAAGTAACATTTAGAATAAATCAGTATACACTGCTTTGAAGATTTAACTATTAAGAGATGAGAAAGAAAAAAAAAAAAAAAGATGAGAAAGAAATATTTCCAACATCAAAAATGTAGGGACACCCATGCCTAGTTAAAATGTACAATTCTAAGAACATACATTTGCAGCCAAAGATTTCAAATACTTGAAAGTCCTGGGGCGTTTCCAGTGACCTAATTTTTCTAAAAGTAAATAAACACATAAATTTGGAGTACCTTGTCCAGAGTAAATTTAGTGTTTCCTACTGAAGATAATGACAGTGTGTAAGATCCAACCAGGGCAAAGTTGCTGGTGCGCACAGCATTGAGACCGCCTGGACTAGCCATGACTAGAGAGAAAGGAAAGGAAGTTTAGTTCAGAGTGACTTTTGTGAGTGTAAATGACAATTCTTCACCACAGTCCAATAGAAAGAAATTAAGCTGTCACAGAGAAAAGTGCCTCATTTTCCTCTGTCTCTAAAGAATGAAAGAAAACTGTTGAGTACTTTATATTTAATTTAGGTAAAGTGGCAGAGACAATTGTTATCACTCCTTTGGGATACTGTATTTTTAAGACAAAGAACTTGAAAATAAATGTATAAAGCAATTTTCCTAAAAGAGATGTGAAAAGACTTCATCGCTCTGGCTTAAGATGATATAATTAGTGTGGGCTCCCCCGAGCGTGTGGGCTCCCCCGTGCGTGTGGGCCCCCCCCCCC
>PITA01035167.1:0-10800 GCA_004023965.1 Spilogale gracilis
TTAGACGTACAGCTTATTTTGTTCAGAAGAAATAGGTTTTTGTTGTTGTTGCTGCTGTTGTTTTTCCCTGCAGCTTCCAGGATAGGCTGTCCCCTGCCCCGTGGAAGGGCTCCCCTAGGATGCAGTGGCTTTCCTCTTATAGAAGAATTTTGGGGCCACTGAATCACTCAGGTCCAACTTGCAAGGGAATATGGACTCCACTGAAATTAAAGTTTCCTTTTATCCCAATCTTATTCGTTTCTGCCTTGCTCAGAGTTATAATTAAAGTGAATACCTGTCCTCTTTTGCATATGCAGCATGTTGGTAGGACCAGCTCTAAGAGCCAGGCACAGAGCCAGAAGACAGAATGAGAGGCAGCAAAGACGGTGACGTCTCCCAGCAGACTGTGATAAAGCCAACTTGCAATGTGTGAGAGAGAGTAAAAGAAAATAAATAAAAAGTAAAAATAATTTAAAAAAAAAACAGAGAACAACATTGGTACTTCATGACCCCTAGATATGTCATTTTACTCTGTCTTTCCATTAAAACAGAAATGTTATCTGATTTGTCCCTTTTATAGGATTCTAGTGAGAAATAAATGCACTATTACATGTGAATGCTGGGCAAATGATTTAAAAAGTCAACCAATCACTCTCCTGTATCTAAAACAGTGCAAGCACAGATAACCAAAAGTCACAAATAAATTCAGACTGCAAAAGTAAGAATCTGCAAGCTGAGCCTGGTAGTTTAGATTGGTTTTCCCGTGTGTGTACATTTCACCTTACCAACTTTTGGAGAAGTTGCATGGCATGGTTGTAGTTGTCAAGCCAGCCTTCCTGAATGCAAACATTTCCTCTACTGTGATACATGGGTTATTGTTCCTTAGATCACTTATCTGTTCCAGAACGCTACCTGGGTAGAGTAAGGCCTCAGTTGGCATTGGGTATCCTTTCTTTCTCAGGTAAGTCTTATGTATTGCTGCCACAATACATTATATTACACTCTCCTCCCTCTTTCTGATAATGTTCTTCTGCCCTGTATATTTGAAACTGACAATGTATTTGATTTCCTTTGTGTTTGGGAGCTTTTCCCTGACTCTTCAAACCTATAGTGGTATCTCTCCTCTCTGAGCTCCTGGAGTACTTACTGATAGTTTCCTCTGTTGGAGCTGAATTATAGACTGCCTGTTGATATGATTTTTTGTTGTTCTTCATTATTTTCTAGAAAGCAGCATTAGCAGTAGAATTAAGTTAAACCTTGGAATCAATAGGTAGGGGATTGAATGTTGGTCCATCATCCTCAAGACTGTCATTCAAACTCTCTGAGCTTTATTATACCAACCTTTAAAGTGAAGATGATGATAATAATAATAATAATAATACCACCTACCTCACAAGTAGGAGGATCAGCAGAGAGAAGGTCTTTGAAAGTGCTTGATGAAATGAAAGAAAAACAGAAATTTTTACTGTTTATATGTGCTCTGGTGTGTCCAAATGAAATATAAGGTCTTTAAGAAATGAAGTGTTGTATATCTCAGAGTCTTACAGCCTCTGGCAGAATGTTTTGTGCCTACTGGATACTTAATAAATACCTAGTGATGTTTAAATTGATATATTGAATAAATACATTAATTAACAGAGATAAAGATTAAGTTTTCATGGCATGAATGAGATTAGAAGAGATACATATTATGCAAGACAAATAAATGGTGCCCTAAAATCATTCCAAAGAAAGGAATTGAACTTTGACTGAAAGCTAAAAAATAGGCCCCTGGGTAGCTCACTGGGTTAGGCATCTGCCATCGGCTCAGGTGATCCTGGAGTCCTGGGATTGAGACCCGCATTGGGGGGGAGGGTCCCTGCTCAGCAGGGAGTCTGCTTCTTCCTCTGCCTCTGTCCCTCTCCCAGCTCATGTGCTCTCTCTCTCTCTCTCTCTCTTTCTCTCTCTCTCTCTCTCTCAAATAAATAAATAAAATCTTTAATAAAAGAAAGTTAAAAAATGTTTGTGTATTTGTGATATGTGTATGTGTGTGTAAGGAGAGAGAGAAAGGGAGAGAGAAAGGCTTAAAACCTGGAAGAATAACTTAATTTTAAAAAGGCATTGAAATTTAAAAAATCAAAAACTTAGCTTTTAATTTAAGTCTCATGCCAAGAGAAAGATGTTAAGAGTAGATATTCTCTCCTCACTGTGTTAGGCACATTTCAAAATTAGAAGAGCAGAGGACACATGTATCCACTTTCTGCCACTGGCTTTCCATGCTGATGAAACCAGTCTGTGAAATTTTGCCCTCAAAGTGGACACTGTTCTCTCTCTTCCTTCCCTCCTCTGTCTCTTCCTTTTCACTCCATTAACTAACCCTAAGTTCACCCTTACTCAAATTATGGAAGAAATGATTTAGTTGGTATTTCAATTGCGGCTTTGAACCATTTCCCCCACTTCAGAGTTGCTTTTTTCCATTCAAAAATAAGTAAATAATTAAACCTGATCCATCTGAAGCTGATATTTTAAATTATTGGATTTTGGGCATGACAGGACCAAACAATTAGTATAGTGATTCTTCTAGTTGGGATGGAATGATATGGAATGTACTTTGGCCTAATTACACCACATAATTTCTCAAGGAGTATGTAAACAAATTAGAAGGATCATGCAGGCAGGGTATTAGTATAAATAGGCTTCCAGAAATTAACTTTATAGGGATAAAGCCTATCATCCTAGATCTACACATCCCAATTTAAGAGTTAGATACTTAGAAGATTGGAGAAAGCCTTGTACCTGGAATAAGAAATTCTTTAAAAAAATATATATATTTATTTGAGAGAGTGTGAGAGAGAGCATGAGAGGGGAGGAGGTCAGAAGGAGAAGCAGATTCCCTGTAGAGCTGGGAGCCTGATTCGGAACTTGATCCCAGGACGTCAGGATCATGACCCGAGCCAAAGGCAGTGGCTTAACCAACTAAGCCACCTAGGTGCCCTGGAATAAGAAATTGTTAGGAGCAGTGTTTTCAATGCTAAGAAACCCGAATTCCTCATGTTTAAAACAAATATTTTCTAAAATCCAGCCCTTAAATGAAATTCATGAATATCTAACTTACTTACAGCATACAGAGCTTTTTTAAAAAAATGTGATATCTGAACTTTAGTTTTAAGATTAATAAAAGGAATATAGTATACAATAAGATAATATTTATTACAGTATTTAAATGCACAGGCAGGACTACACTAGGAAACATAATAAAGTGGTTGGATGCTTCCACCTATACATAGAATCTTTATGAATGAATCAAGGACAAATTATGTTAATGCAGCATGTGGTATTGGCATTCAAATACCAGCAGCAGTGTTGTCATCAGTAAAATGATTTTCTAAAATGACAGAAAATTCTTGATAAAGTTCTGAACAAAACAAAAATGATCTTTCTTTGATTTGCTGGATACTTGCATTTATGGAAAAGCCAGTGTATATTAAAACTGATTTTGTATATGTTTAAAGCAGGTGTAGAGTTTAGGCTTCCATACATGAAAGACTGGCAAGGCATTCAGTTTCTGTGGGATCTAGGACATGTTTTTTCATGTGATTTTCCATACATGGCAATAGATGAGTTTCTTTTGATTTCCAGCAACTAAATTTCAGTAGCACTCACCAGTATTTTTAACAACAATAATACCCTCAGAGAGCTATATTGACTGTATTGAGAATCATTGTTTGGGGGAGTGGAAAACCCATGGAAGAACAATGTACTATAATTTATACATAGGTAGGAGCCTTTCTAAGATCTCTAGGGTCAGTAAGAAACATCAAGGTTTCCGAGAGTTGGAAGAACTAGAAACAGGGCAGATGAGTTCATCATGACCTGGAGGATAGCTGTGAGACTCCTGGTCCCATCTCTCACAGTACTCAGTGCCCACACTCTCCAACAAAAGGGTTTACAAAAGCTACATTCTCCAGAGGGGGATCTCAAACTATCACTGAGTAAATTTGGGACATGCAGCTGACCTGAATAATTCAGATCAAAAGATAAGTAATGAATACGACTTTTTCCTAAAAGCAGGACTATATTTTTGGTTAACTTTTATGACATTTTTTTCCAGCTCTGTACTTCATGTTTTGCTAGATGGTAACCATAACATCTCCCACTAGGCTCAATCTAAAGTGAACTGAAAAATTGTTTCCTCAAGATACCTTCCCATTCCTTTTCTCCATCTTTAAGAGTAAAACCATCTCACTGAAATGTCTTCCAGCCCAGACTTCTGGAAAAGGATTTGCTTTATACCACCAGTCCCAGTACCTCTCAGTTTGAATACCTTCTGGACCAGGAATATCACTTTTTGATTTAGATCACACATTTGGGAAAACCATCTACTCTTTAATCACTTGCTTAATTGAAATCAACTGTAGTCTCCTGTCTCAGGATCTTAACCAATAGTATTTTGTCATGAAATTTTCATTGTACTCCAAGCATCACAATACTGTATGCTGTTTTTCTTACCTTAACCATGACCTTCAAGGTTCGATCTTTGCACTAGCCATGCAGGAATGAAGATGAATGAGTCATATCCTCTCCTTTATTTTCTGATGCCATGTCAGCAAAGCAAGCAATATGTATATATTTTTTCCTTCCTTCTTTCTTTTTTTCTTTTCTTTTCTTCTTTCTTTCTTTCTTTCTTTCTTTCTTTCTTTCTTTCTTTCTTTCTTTCTTTCTTTCTTTCTTTCTTTCTTTCTTTTTCTTTTTTGTGAAGCCAAGACAGAGCAACAGTTTTCTCTACTTTTCGTCTTTTCTGGCAAACATAGGCATTTAACAACATAGATGTTGAGTTAATAACAGTTGGAATCTTTATGGAGCAAACTTTATACCTTTGGTGTTTACCCCAGTTCTAATCATATTTTTTAGAAGAATATTTTTTAATGACATGGAGAACAGTCCAATGAAGGGCCTTTAACTTAGACATTCACTTTTGGTAGGCGTTTCAGAAAGATTCATTTGAGGGGCTCCATTTGCATGTCCCAAATGTGTCTGAGCCGCCACATGGAAGTAGATGCCTCTTTATTATCTCTTGATACACAGCCTACATAGCATAATTCAGTAATTAGCAAAAGAAATTGATATTTTATTGATCATGTTTTATGAGCTTGAATACTGTAAGATATAACACATGCTATACATTCAATTAATCCCAAAGATATGCATTTGAAAGAAATATATATGCATAATTTATTTGTCTAACCCTATCTCTGTTTATTTTACATATTGATTTTTAAACCCTGTGCCATGGTTTTCCAGCTTTCTCAGCTTTCTCTTTCCAGGGCCGTCCTTAAGCCACCCGTCAGTCTTAGGAGGACAATTATGCCATGAAATTTATGAAAACAAAGAAGGTTGAGGAGCTGTCACTAGACATGTATTTCCTAGTGTCTTTCATTACACACACACACACACACACACACACACAGAAGCTTGGTTTTTGATTCACCATTCTCTAGCCTCAGCAAAGATTACAACCACTACCACCATGAATGTTTATTGCAAAGTTACAGCATTTCTGGCATTGTGATAAATTATTCAAATAGGTTTTTTTTATTTCTCATAACAGATCTATCAGGTAGGTTTAATTATTATTGCCAATAAATAAATTGAAGTGTAGAAATATAAATAATTTCCCTAAGGTCAACTGCTAATAAGCATAGGAGCCAAGACTTAAAGCCTTGTTAATGCCAGAACCTTGTACTTGATCTCTTTCTTCTACTTCTAGAATTCTCTAGCAAAGGCAAAGATTCCCACTTATACTAGAAATTTCAGTGGGGAACTTCTGCAGGGCTTTTCACTTTTCCTTATTGACCCAACCAGGAAAAAGATGCAAGAAGAAATAAAATTTAGGTTACCTTCTTAACCAGGAGGAGAAAGGAGGCCTGCAAATGGTCAGGAACAATACATCTTTATTAACTAAGTGTTCCAGCTTCCACAGGTAGCTGCCTAAAATTTTGGTAGGTTCTGAGAGAGAGCTTCCAAGAAATTTTGACCAAGAGGGAACCATAATATGCCTTCTGGGGCTATTCTGGAAAACCTTACATAAGATGCTTCTAAGTTAGAAGCTTCTGCTTATAAGCAGTTCAATCTGAGTTAGAATGGAAATCTAGACAGGATTTAAGTTTATACAGTTATAATTCTACATAATTTTGTGATCAAGAGAGTTATTTTTTTAAACAGGGATTATAATGATAAAAAGAATAACCTGTTTTCTCCATTGTCTGCTTTCTGAAGTTTCATTGATTGATTGCTCCAAATCATACCCCTAATCTTTGCACATGTCTAAATTTTCACACTTTAAAATAGGATAGACAACATAATGTCCTAAGCTGTAGGCATCCAGAATACAGAATATTTTCAGCACTAAAATTAGCTATTAAGACATGAGAAGATATAGAGGAAACTGTAATGAATATTAGTAATTGAAAGAAGTCAAACTGAAAAGGCTACAAACTTGTATTGTTGCACCTATATGACATTCTGGAAAAGGCAAACAATGAAGCCAATAAAAGATCAATGGTTGCCCATGATGGGGAGATGAATAGATAGAGTACAGAAGATTTTTCAGGGGGTGAAAATGCTCTGTATGATATTATAATGATGAATATATGTCATTATACATTTGCCCAAACCATAGAATGAATATTCAACACTGAGAGTCAACGCTAAGGAAAGCTACAGACTGAATGATTATGATATGTCCAAATCGGCTTCTCCCTAGTAAACAATACACCATTCTGGTTAGTAATATTTCTAATGGAGGAGGCTATGCTTATGTGGGAGCAGAGTGTTTTGGGGTAAATCTCTATACCTTCTTCTAAATTTTGTTGTAAACTTAAAACTCTTCTAAAAAGTTAAGTCTTGAAAAACAAGGTTAAAGCTTTGTTTCTAAACTCTATGACAAAGTATAAATGACTTATTGGGGCAGGTGTTTTGATTAGCAAGGTACATGCTACGGGAAGGAAGAAAGAGGAAAACTTTATGAAGAAGTGAGACTTGAAGGAAAAGTTGGGCATCGAGAGCAAAGGCAAGGAATAGGATACATAGTTCCCTAACCTTTTCATGGGCTCTCTCTATGGTTTAGACTAAAGGAAGTCATGAATTCGGCACATCTGAATTATTGTCATCAACCTCTTTTCCACAAATATTTCTACTGTGTTTATTACTCTCTGATATTTCAATGTTTCCTTATTATACTATCTAGACTCATACACAAGCCTTTGCTTATATACTTTGTGATTCCTGGGTTTATATTTTATCTAATGAATTCAGTTTCAAGTGGAGTAAGGACAATGCCCTCTATCTTTTATATTCTCCACATCATAAAGGAAGCTACGTAAAAAAAAAAAAAAAAATCAATAAAGGCTTGCTGAATGACTTCCTGATAGAACCAACAAACCAAAACAAAGAATGTGAAAACTGGAAGTGGATTTGAAGCCTAACACAAACCCACCTCACATTTTGAAATTCAGAAAAGTTAAACAACTTGCCCAAGGTCACACCAGCAGTTAGTAGCCATCCAGGACAAGAACTCAGGTGTTCTAACTCCCAATCGAGTATCCTCCATTATATCACGAACTGTCTCACAGAGCCTAACAAATTAGGCCACAGGAATGTTATATGTTTTTTATTGTCTTCATTTTTCTTTTACATTTGGCACACAATTTTTGTTCATTGGACCATCTAAACTTCTACTTTTCATTGTTCAAGGGAATTGTCCCTAGAACTATCAACAAAAATGACAGGGATATCTATCCATCTACTCCTTCATCCATCATAGACTCCAGTGCAGTTATTTACATAGCACAGTGACACTGTGAGCAAACACATGTGGAGAAAAAGAGAAAGAGGAGAGGACAAAAAAGACATCTGGGATTTTTATGAGCCATTTTCCTTACCGTGTGCAATACCCAATAAGCATTCTGTATACAGTAGGTGTATCTGTCACGGTCTGTATGATGCTTTGGTGATAGTGTATTAGCCATTATCAGTAGAGCCATTACAAAAGCCACTACCCCAGCCTCTCCTGAGGTGCATACGTTGGAACATTGCCAAATAGTTGCATGTGATGTAGAAATCTGTAACAGTTTATTAGACATTATTATACTTACAGAAAACAGTAGAAGCTTCTTGCTAAAGAGACAAATAGATTTCCAGAACTAGGCCTTCTAATTCACACCCTTAAACTGATGTCTTGCACCAATTTATTAATAAAAGAATCCTATAGTGTGGTTCTGCCTTTGTTTCATTAATACCATTCAACCTAAACAAACATACTCAGATTTACATATATGATCACACACAAGCATACACACACACACACACACACCATTCAACATACACACTTTCAAAGGCTTAGGATTAGAATTTATGACAGCTAAGCTAGTCAAATTGAACTCCAAATGCAGCCCTCAGAAGGTGAAGTCTTCTCTTGTATTTTCTCAGAACACCAGTTAAATAACTGAGCACATAGTCAGCACTCAGCAAATTGACTGAAATAGTGATTGTTTAAAAAAAAAACAACTGTCATAATCTCTGCAGATCTGTTTTATAATCAGGGAAAAACTCTAAGGCCATCAGACGATGATCAGTTTCTTCGAGGAAGTGAGTTAGATCCTGAAGGAAAGGAAGGTGATTAGGCAGTAACAGGATTTTAGATTGCTATTTAGTCTTCCCCACACCCCCCAGACAGTGTGTAAGGTGGTAGTTGGAGAGAATAGAGATTCTATTTCTTCAGTGATAATTGCATTTCTGTCTGATAAATCTGAGAGGGGACAAGTTAGCTCTCTCTCAACTGCCCTTCTAATCTCTCCCACACCATTCCTCCACCCAAATGTGAGCACACTGGGGTCCAAGCTGGACTTCAAACAGAAAGACCAAAGACAAAGGTTTTCAAAGTCTTCCAACCCTGGATTCCTGTGAAGACTCAGAACAGATGCCTGCTTTTCCCGCTAATCCAGCTTAACAAAACAAAAACCAAAAACCCAAACCCCTTTTATTTATCTTCACAGATCCCCTTCCCTCTTTCCTCGTCTAAAAAGAAAAAAAATCTTTATTGCTGGAATAAGAGAGGGAAGAGGAGAAGGAAAACAAATGTCATATGTGTCTGCTCTGAGAGAAAAAAATGTCTATGGTTTAGGGTATGTGGATTATTTTTCATAGTTAGGGGCTACAAAAGTACTAGAGAGAGGAAGAAGTAATTTTTTTTTTTAAGATTTTATTTATTTGACAGAGAGAAACACAGCTAGAGAGGGAACACAAGCAGGGGGAGTGAGAGAGGGAGAAGCAGACTTCCCACTGAGCAAGGAGCCAATATGGTGCTCTATCCCAGGATTCTGGATCATGACCTGAGCCGAAGACAGATGCTTAATGACTGAGCCACCCAGGTGCCCCAGAAAGAAGTAATTTTTACAGTTTTTTTTTTCAGGTGGTCATAAATTAGATCTCCTTAACGTCCTTTAAGACATGTAATTAAACAACAGAATTCTTTTTAAAAAATTTCTTCTGGCTGCTGAGCTGCTACTTGCATGCAGTGTTTTGGAAAGACTCAACCATGTGATTCTTAAGTTCATAGTATTTAAACATATGGATGTAGAGGTTGACCTTTGTAGGCATCTAGTTTTACCACTCATGCAGGACTCACATCTCAATTGCTTGATTATTGAAGGATTTTTGACAGGCCTCCAGATGAGTACTTCCAATGCTGATATTTCATATTCAACTGAAAAATAATTGCTTTGCTACAATCTCCATGCATTAGTTGTGATGCTCTCTGGAGATGCATAGAATGATTCCACTTCCTTTTTCTCTTCTACCAGCTACATTATCAGTAAGTTTGTCCTTATATCCTTCAGTAAGTATGTTCTCCTCTACTCTAAATATCACTGGTTCTTTTAATATCTCCAATGGCATATTTCCAAACTTTCTAAAATGACTTTCTCTCTCATCTAAACATATTTCATGTGAGTATCATCATGTGAGTATCATAAGCTGTGACACATAACTAAATACAACACTCCAGAAATAGTTTAAGTGTGATTTCAAGGGCTCATCAGACTATTATTTTCTATTTTATTATTTTTTCTTGGTGTTACACCTCGCTTCTCCTCTCACATGCTGTTAGACCAGGTCAAATAACCTTCCTTATCCTATGCGAAAGTTTGTACACATGCCTTGATTTGTACCCTTTCCCAGGTAGTTTGCATAGTCAGGATGATAAGGAACTCTGGAGTGGGATCTAAATGGGTTTAGATCCCTGCTGGACCACTCATAGGCTAAAAGACTGTGAGGTAGTCTATTAATCAGTCAATTTTTTCACTTATGCATTTTTTTTTATTGTTACTAAAATTTTTTTTCCAGAGTTTCAAGATTCATTCCCCATTCCCCACACCCAGTGCTCCACGCTTTAGGTGTCCCCAGTACCCACCACCAGGCTCTCCCATCCCTCCACCCCCCTCCCTCCAAGTCCCTCAGTTTGTTTCTGTGTTCAAAGTCTCTGTTGTTTTGTTTCCCTCCCTAGATTACACTAGTTCCCATTTGCTTTCCTTCTCCCACTGTCCTCCAGGTTGCCCCTCATGCACCGCAAGTAAGTGAAACCCTGAGATACTTGACTTTCACTTCTTGGCTTATTTCACTCAGCATAATCTCTTCCAGTCCAGTCCATGTTGCTACAAAAGTTGGGTATTCATCCTTTCTGACGGAGGCATAGTATTCCATTGTATATATGTACCACATCTTCTTTATCCATTCATCTGTTGATGGGCACCTTGGCTCTTTCCACAGTTTGGCGATTGTGGCCAT